>CM067502.1:31923130-32108130 GCA_034509495.1 Acestrorhynchus altus
AGTTTAAGAACTGTAATTTTTTCTGAAATGTTAGTAAATGATGCAAGATTGTTTTGTATTTGAGAGAGAATGCTGTGACATTTGGAAGTGCATCTGCAGAGCCTTCCCATGAACATTGATAACAGTTTTCCCATCCATGTTAAAGGTCTAATTTAGTAAAAATGTGTAAGTGGTTTACGGTACAGTGTGTTATAAAGTACATACAGCATGTCTATAGTCATTCATTACATTATTTTACACATTTGATGATTATTATTGTCATATTTATGAATCACATAGAAATCACAAGAAAACAAAAATGTAGGCAATGAAAAATAAAAACAGATTTACAGAGCAGTGTGTCCAAAATATTGTTCAATTGATGGTAGATTATCTTATTTGCTTCTAAATTTCTGAATTGCAGAATATATATATATATATATGCAGGCATTATATTAACATTTTACAAGAAAACAAAGTTTGACAATGTAGTCATAGCTCATCTTATTTTAATAGAAATAGAATTTTTGAAAGAAAACAAAATTAAATAATGACAATAAAAGCAAATGACTGTCAGTCTACAGCCATTAGTCTCATTAGTTGATTTTTCTAATTTTATTTTTTCACTGTTCAGGTAGTTATTTTTTATAGTCCCAATAAAAATAAAAAGAAAAAAATTCCAAACACTTCAAATGACTTTGACTGATATTATGAAATGTAATTACAAACATATACATTGTTCTATCAACTAGTAAGTATAAAGTCTAACTTTTGTATCAGTGAATAAAATTTAAACAGTCTTAAACACTTCAAAGAAACTTTACATTAAAGTTTTACCAGTTGGTAAATGTAATTCAACCCTTTCATCATGCTTAAAAATTGCTTCTAAGCAACCATCCATTGAAGTGTCCTTCAAAAAATGAAAACCACTGGTTGTTATATGGCACTGCTCTAAATAATCCCTTTAACACTTTTATTTTTAAGGGTCTGTTTAGTTTATAAACCTTTTTTTTGTGAATGATATTGTTAAGATGCTAAAATGTGGCCCAGGAAGAAAGGTTCTTTTTTGGTTGTTTTGTCTGGGGTATGTTTTTGTATTTATGTGGCATCTGTTTGTGTGATATTTCAGTGATTTCTGGGTCTGTGGGGCCTCCGGGAGCGCCCATGCTACACTGATCAGCTTTCTCGGGTGTGACCGCGAGCATTGTTCTGCCAAACAAAGTCCTCACACTGATGTGCGCGAAGCCTGCTAGCTTTTACAGGCAGAACTTTTTTTCTTTTTTCACCCTTTTCTATATTTTCCACAGCAAAGACACAGACATCATGAGTTGTATTGCTGTAAACTGCATGATATATTCGTTAAAAAACTCAAAAGTTATGTGTGATTTCTGACAGGGCATAGTTTCTTTCACACAAAGCAGATTGTGGACCAAACCTACCCATAAACACAAGATACCCAGTACATCTGGATATCTAATGGTATGGATGCTTCTGAGTTGCTTATTTTGCATTTTAACATCTTCAACCATATTAAAATGCTTCACTTTTTGACATAATGTAAGTCTGAGAGTTGCTCTTACATCCATAATAATGGGCCAATAGAAATGCTCCAAAAGGACTTTTTCCTTCCTTGTAAAGTTGCCTCATTGGACAATGAGAGCAATAATCTAATAAATGGATCTTAATGGTCGCTAGCTCTAACCTAATGCTCCCTTTAAACACTAACCTTAAGTCTGAGACCTACACCTAGCTCCCAGTCCAAGCCCTAGCACTGTTGAGAGGCACCAGATGGTTTGTTAATCATTTTGAGCATCTCGATAGCCCACAGTGGGCTTCCCAAATAAAATGGAGCAAACAGTAGTAGAACAAAGGGAGGTGGCTGAATGTTTTAATGAAAGAAAAAAGAACATAAAACAGCACAAGCGTAGCCAAAACAAAAGTTTATTTAGTCTACTCAGAAGAGCTTTGCAGCTTCCGGCCCAATAAATAAATTTGAGCGTAAGAAACAGATTTAGCTGTACTACTGAAAAACTGGCTTTCAGACAAAAATGACTATAAGCATGACTGTGACTGTTGGAGTAAGCCTCTTTCTCTTCGCCTTAGAAGCGGTAGACGTGAGCCCATGCTGTACCGTGTTCAAGGGTGGCGAGAATTTCATGTGGAAATCCTCTATAGGGTCAGGCTTCCGACATGACCTTCTTATTGTTCTGTTGCTCTGACAACATGAGCCATGTTCAGGCCTTTGACTGACAGGTCGGCAGCATTAGCACGGTGCCACAAAGGCAACAGGGAGGTTTTAGGAAGTCGGCCTGTCAGTCCTTTTCTTGAATACCTAGGTTAATCACTTATTTCGCACTAGCATATCCGAGTTCCATGTCATCTAATGTCTGAGGGGCTGAAGTCTACTACTCCCTTCTAAATAAAGGTTCAGCTTCTTTACGACAACTTAGAAGATCCACATCAGGTTCCTTAAAAAGGCTTTTTTATGGATGGGTTTTGGAGGAACTTTGATGGTCTAAATAAGCTCCACATAACCTTGGGTATGGTTTTTTTTTTTATTTTTATTTTGCCATCTTTTTTCAAACACAACTCTTTGGGGGACTGACAAACAACTTGTATGATGTTCTGCCACGTAGGGCAAGAAACCTTTTTGATGATATGAAGAACCAACAGATCACAGTCATATACCTGCAGAGTTGAGCATTCCTGAAACTGCCATTGTTTTGTTTTAGCCATAAATTATGCTGAGGAGTATTTTCAAGAGTACTATTAAACAAGCTGTTTATTTTTTTATATGAAAACAATTGTGGTCTAATATGTTACATAACATTTGAGAAAAAAATACTGAAAAAAAGTTTAATGGAAAAGGTTTAATACCATAATTATGTAAAAATAAAAAAAATGAGATGTGCCAAATATATTAGTTACTTTTATTCATATAACTTTCAATGTAACCTAACCTGTATATATATATATATATATATATATATATATATATATATATATATATATATACATTAAACCATCATTATCTGGCAATGGTCTTTTGAACATCAGGGTCTATTATCACATTCAGCCTTCCTTTGGAAATGTCCAGCCTTAGAAATGTCTTCCCGAAAGCAGAAAAAAGAACACAAGTCTATTTTGCCACTTCATGCAGTAAAGGCAGGAGATTAGAGAGGAAATAGTGATTCCAGCAGTGATTCCTTAAGCCGCTGTGATCAGGCCTATCCAGTTTCAGAGGAAATGCAATGAAGAAGCACGATCACATTCGTTCTTAGGGGGATCTTTCTAAGCCCAAACCCACCCAATAAGACACAAATCTGTGGACACAAATTTAATAACTGCTGTTTTTTAAACAAAGCCATTATCTGACTGACATGCTGTTATTGTATAAGCCTTTAAGGTTGATGATTTGAATTTAGAATGAAGTTAGAAAGGACTCCTCTTTGTTAGTAATAATAATACAGCAACAACAACAACAACAACAACAACAACAACAACAACAACAATAATAATAATAATAATAATAATAATAATAATAAAACTTTAAAGCATAAAACAGTGACAATGTTCTATATATTTTTTTCACTTTCTCATGGACACTGTAAAACAATTAAGTTTCCAAAATATACACAATGTGATTTTAAAGGCATTTTAAATACCCGTGCACAAGGCTGATTTTTATGTTTAGCGGTTCAAAAAACCTGCCCCAGACTGACCAAATAGCCTATATAAATTTTTAATAAACTGCTTTTTTTAAATTGCACTTATAAAAACCCATTAAAATTGTTTTAACACTATATCATTGTTATAGAAGTATATAAAAATACCTGATTTATATTTAATTATGCTTCTAATTAGAGCTAGTAATTGTCAGTTTGTCATCAAAGCTCAATATAATATCAATATATTTTTAAATATTAAAGTTAAATATTTTTTATATTTAAGTTTGTAATATTTAACTTTATAACTTTATACAAATCCACTTTTAATACACGGTTTTACAGATATAGTCAATCAGAACTGAGATCCATTTTACATGTGACCAATAATATAACTGTTTCCATTTGTGGTCATTTGTTCAGGGTTTAATGAGTGTTGAGCCCATCCAGGTTCATACAGTAATATTGCAGGCTCACTTAATGTAAGAGTGTTCTACTATTTCTTCTATTCTTCACCTTCAACACAATGGAGCAGCTTGGATCACAGAGAACCCCAACATCTAACCCGTCTCACTTAATCTCTATGGATTTGTTTAAAACAAGGACTATGCGCCACCTGCTGGACATTCGCAGACAAATCAACATTGTAGTGGGTTTCATTTCAGAATAAGAGGCTTGTTAAGGAAGGACCAGTGACAGTATTAGCAGTGACAGTATTGACAGTATTAACGTCTATATAAGTGGCATTTGGCTTATTTATTTATTTATTTATTTATTTATTTATTTATTTGAAATGACATTGTCAGGAAACACTGATACAGTTTTGGTAAGGATACACAAAGACTACAGTACATAACATGGATATAAACACTTGCTGAAAGGTACCCTGTAACATAAAGTTCAGGACATGGAAGTAAAAACCCTGAACTTCAAACACTGCTGATCCTTCTTCAAAAGACATTCCAGCAGAACCAGAAACAAAACAGAAACCTAACACTGACTGTAACCCTAACCTTAACCATAAATCCTAACCCTAATTCTAATCCTGGCCTTAACCTTAACCATAACCTATACATAACCCTTATTCTAACCATAACCTTAACCATAAATCCTAAACCGAGCCCTTACTCGGACCTTAGCCCTAAACCTTACCATAAAACTTAAACATAACCCTTATTCTAACCATAAACCTATTCATAAAACCTAAACCTAACAGTTACTTTAATCCTAACATTAACCATAAAACCTAAACCTAACCTTTACTCTAACCCTACAATTAATCTAATGGTAACTTTAACCCTAATCTTATCCATAAAACCTAACCCTAAACTTAACCTAAACCATTCGTTTACTTCAACCCCATCCTTTACTCTAACTGAAATCTTAACCATAAAATCTAAATCTAACACTTACTACAACCCTAATCTCATCCATAAATTCAAACCCTATTCTTACTCTAACCCTAAGATGAACCATAAAACCCAAACCTAACCCTTACTTTAAACCTAACCTTAACCATGAAACCTAAATCTAACCCTTACTCGAACCCTTACATTAACCATGAAATCTAAACCTAACCTTTTCTCTAACTCTATCCATAAGCATAAAAACTAAATCTAACCTTTAACCCTAACCTTAACCATAAAACCTAAACATGACCCTTTCTCCAACCCTAACTATAAAACCTTAACCTAAGATTTATTATAACCCTGTTCTTAACTATGAAACCAACGTCTAACCCTTATTCTTAACCTAACCTTCACTGTAAAACCCACACCTAACCCTTACTCTAACCTTAATTTTAACCACAAAAACTAAACCTAACCCTTATTATAACCCAAACATTATCCACAAACCCAAACCTTGTCATTACTATAAACCTAACCTTAACCTAAACCTTTCTCTCACCTTAACATTAACAATAGTAGATAGTTTCCATCCATTATTTTCTTTTCTATGAGCTCCTTTTAAAACAAAAGGGGTTAGTTTTAATCATATATGTATGTGTATTTTGGAGATCTTGGAGGTCTAAGTGTGACCATTGTCACTAATATCATAGCCTTCATGACCATGTGAATGAAATATCTTATGATAATCTTAAAAGCACGAAGAACCTAAAGATGTTCACATGCCGTTTTTGTTTCATTTGATTCATTTTCATTCTAGTATACAAAACATGACCAGAGTGAAGTGGGACCTGCAATAAGCAATGAAAACCTACAACACATGGGAGACCACTCCCACTGCTAATGCCTACTCGCAGTAGGCTGTTCACTTTGGCTTATCAGGCTTATCAGGCTACCCTGAGAAGTGCTGCTTTGTGAAATATCCCCCAGGTGTGTTTCTGAACATTTTGTGGCAAAATCATTCTTGAGGGTCTACCGAGCATGGGGCCATGGGGCACTACGTGACCCTGCTTCTGTTTGTGGTACTGAACATGCACCTGTATAATAACGCCTTCTGCTATGTAGTTTTGTTCAAGTCTGTTGCGCTATAGTTAGAACAGATGCAGACAATTATACCTTTACTGTTCAGGCCAAGCTTCCCTGCAGGTGGTGCCGTCACCTCACATTGATAAAGTTTCTAATTAGGGTGCTCGGACCGTGTAGCACATGGCCTACTAAAACGTGGCATGTTCATTACTGCGCCACAAACGAAGCCACTTTGAATTTATCTCCCCTTATAGGTCTCTGTCAGGACGGCAGCTTGTCGTTTATGGCCGCTCAGGTGAAGAAGAGCAGCAAGTGGAAGATTCCAGAAAAGACCTTGACACACTAATGGACTGCCTCACTTTCACTAGGCGGCCGCTGGAGCAAAAATCATTAGATAAGCGAGATAATCAAAACCAAATCTGTCCCGAGGCTATCTGGCTGTTCCATCTGTGTACCCAGCACTGACAGCCTGGCTGTTTCTCAAGGACAGGCGAGCGGTTTCTCTTTCTCTCTCACTCACACTTGCCGGGCGTAATTCCCTGGACTTGCAGATTTCCTTGGATTTAAAGTGGAACTCGGGCAAAAGGGAAAAATGGAAACTACATCAGTTGTTAACACACCTATTCACCTCCTATGAGGTGTCACAAACATCTCAAGAGGGACATTTTGCAATTTTAAAGTCCAAGAAAACCCGCTTCTGATGATGTAGCTTGAAGGGGGGAGGGTGGATTGTTGGGGTGAAGGAAAACAAGATAGCTAACATCAGCCATGTAACTGCTCTGTTGGACCAGCTCCTCCGTATTTGATGACAATGGTCAGAATCCGATCTGTACCAAGAGCACTTTGAGCACCAAGTATAGCTTGGCTAAACATTGGATCAAGATGTATAAAAGACAAGCATCCAGACTCTTTTCTGTCCTGGCACCAAAGGGGTGGAACGAACTTCCCAAGGGGGTCCGAAACAGCTGAATCACTTCAAACGCCAACCGAATGCCAACTTGTGTGATAAAGTGTAGTACATTCAACATTGTGAATTGAGGTTTCCATTCTGACATTTGTATTTGGCAGAATCTAAGCTTGAGGTATCTTTGGATTCTAGCCTCTACAAACTAGCTAAAGATATTTTATGCAAAGCATAAGAAATTTAGTATGTCGCTCTGGAAAAGAGCATCTGCCAAATGCCCCAAATGTAAATTAAATTTGTGAAGTTGAATGTCCAGTGTATGTAATGATTCCACCATTGGAACGTATTTGTGTAATGCTTGCTGGGTTTTGTAGTCAGAAGAAATATGGACAAATTCAACCATTCTGTCAGAGAGATTGCAATGGTGATACTGCATATTTTCAGAGAGTCCACTTGGGCTGTCGTAAAAATCCAATCAGATAAATCCAACAGTCCAAAATATCAGGTAGATTTTACTGTCAGTAACAGTTATGGAAGTGGCTTGAGCTGAAGTCCTCTTTAATTCACACCTGTTGGATTTGATGGGATGACACTGACAGTGAGCAGTCCATGGATCTGAGTCCCAACATTTGGAATTGGCAATTCAGCAAAGACTTGTCCGGAATACCACATTTAAGTAGTTGTGGTAAAGTGCACACTAGCATGAGGCAGAAGTCCTGCAACCTTTTCTGAATGCACACTCTGGTGCACTGTTCCAACAGGACCATGCTTGTCCACATACTGCCATCTCAATAACTCACCTTGAAGACACAGATACTGTGCCGTGGCCAGTCACATGGCCAGTCCTTTCCCTGACTGAACATATATGGGATGCTAGTAGACACGCTATCAACACTCCACATCTACAGCAAAATCTGCTGGAACTGAGTGAGAATATTCAAGCTGCAAGGGCTGGATTATCGCAGGACACAATTAATAACCTCTACAAATCCATCTGGCATGTTGTGTTATACCCGATGCCATACTGAGAGACACTACTGAAATCTTTAAAAAATTGCTCATATTTTTTGTTCCTGGTAACCGAATCCTTCTATTTTTTTGACAATGACTGTATGTATATACACTAAAGTGAACAATTGCGACTCATAAATCACCACTGGGGCTGTACACATAGGAAATTGTTGTCTGCATGTTGCTCACACATTAGGGAAAAGCGAGTATGCATGCCTCGAGCAGTGGGCAACCTTGGCTGTAGCATCTTGGGAACATTTGGGTTTGGGTCCCTTGCTCAAAGTCATGTCCTGTTGACTAAGGGCCTCAAACCAGTGACCTTCCAGTCATAAGGCTGCCATGGCTGCCATCATGGCACTCAGTCTGAACAAGCACTTGCACACCTGTGAATTTTAGGTTTCGCACTAATGGCTTGTCCCAAAGTTTGCTCTTGTGAATATTCTTATGCATCCCAGTAAGTATGCAAGAGTGTTCAAAGTATCAAATGTGTAGAACAGACTAAACACACCTTTTTTGAATGTTGCATCACAACAGTATAGGGATATATATATATATATATATATATATATATGAGAAGAAGGTCAACAATTCAAGGACTTTGGCAACTACTTGTCCGACTAAAATGTAATACATTCCTGTACACTTCAGTCTTAACAAGTACTTGGACATATTCTGTAAATTTGGATATACTAAACCACAAACTGTAAGTGCAGACTTCGAGATGGGCCGTCACTCTCACTCTCCTCGCTCTCCTTTTCCTCTGGAAGCGTGTCACGTTTTCCTCTGCATTCACTTCTTCCATGCTTTTTAAAAGAGATGCCGACATCACCGGCATTTAATCCGGGCTGAGTCAAAACGACCTCTCGGATGTAGCTGCAGTTATAGGAGTATGTTATCACCGTTATTAGAGCGCCCAGAGAGGAGAGACACCGGGCGAAATTGGAAGCTTTATTGTGATTGATGGGTTGCTATTAGCCTGTTATCGCGGTGGATGGAGGGGAACGGGGCACTGAGTTGTAACACAACAGATTACCTGAGCCTCTAGTCTCCCGAAGGATGTTTAAATAAAACATAGTCTCTCTCTCTCCTCTCTCTCTTTTCTTTCTCTCTCTCCCCACACCTTCATTTCCACTCGCCCAGCCACTCCAACTATCTGAATGTCACGTGCAATTTGTTCGAGCCTCTCCACTCAATAAACTGCCATTGCTCTCATACTTCCTTTTATTTTCCCGCCAATAAAGGGGCGACTCCCGGAAGAGGAATCGTATTTTTTGGTGTGCATTCCTTTCTCTCCCAGATTTTTTTCACCTTCTTCTTCTTCTTCATCGTCTTTTTCTTTTCTTCACTTTCTTCCCTTTTTTTCCAGTGCGCAGTGCCAAAATGATTGATTGTGACCTGCAAACCGGGTGTCCAGTTTTACCCAACAAATGGCTTTGGCCCCTGCCAGTAGACCTTGGCCAGACAGAAATCAATATTTCACCATTAAAATCTATCAAAGAAGAGTTAAGGCTGCAGCTGTCCAAGCCGGCGTGTTGGCGAGGGGTGAACATTAAATCCGACACTTGTAGTACACGGGTAATCAATATATAGTGGTTCACAGATCATTTGTGGTCACCTTTTTTTGGTCGTGATGGATACCTGGAGGAGTCGTGATTCATTTTGTCACCCCATTAAACCTGGTCTGTGTCAAGTTCTTCTTTCATTTCATCTCCAAGACCCACTCCCATTCTTCATGGTGAGAGAGTGAGAGAGAGAGAGAGAAAGAGAGCAAGGGGAGGGGGAGAGGCCAAACAAAGAACAGCAGTCTGTAGTTACCCATTTCAATAAGTATCTATAGAGATTTGGTGTCTAGTGGAGTGTGAAAATCCCTTTGAGATAGGACAAACATGCTTTGAGACCCAGCCACATGCCTGACATGTAGAATCCATGATTACACATTTAGCTACCATTACAGTGTTAATCTGACCCACATGGATCGGTTTAAATAACCTAATAGTTGACACAATTTGTGCATGTTGTGTGTTCTTTAAGCTTTTAATTAAGGAAGTGAAGGATTTCTGTTCTGATTGGCTCATTCCAAAAAGTGTCTGGGCTAATTTAAGTATAAATGGGTGGAGCTGAAGTACAGTGGGCCAAATAAACAGATATCATTTTTAAGAATCAAACTCTGTTTCTGTGTTTTTGTAGGTTTTTTGTTTAGTTCTTTTTGCATGATTGTAAATCATTAGCAAATGTTCAAACCTGGTCAGAAGTCTTTGAAAATGGACCAATAAAATGGATTTGCTTAAAATAACTGGATATATGCTTTTTATTTATTCTGTAAAGTTTATAGAAATTAATTAATTAATTTTGTTCAGCACAAAAACTTAGGATAAAATATGTTGAACTTTTGGATCATTTTATGTGTAGGATCAAATATCATTTGCTTTTATTTATTTACATATTTTTGTATCCATGTATTTATTTATTTTGTTGGCAACACCTGGCTTTGTACATAGCTTCATTTTATGCTATTATGTGGTTATACCTCAAAAAAATGAAATAAAATATACAGTCCATCAGGAAAGTATTCATAGGGCATTCTTTTTTGCACATTGTGTTATGTTACAGCCTTATTCTGAAATGGAATAAATTCATTTAGCTACACAAAATACCCCACAAATATAAAGTGAGAAAAGTTTGAAATCTTTGCAAATTATTTAAAAATAAAAACAAAAATATATCTTACATAAGTATTCACAGCCTTTGCCATGGCACTCAAAATTGAGCTCAGGTGCATCTTGATCATCCTTCACATGTTTCTACAGCTTGATTGGAGAACACCTGCAGTAAATTCAGTTGATTTGACATGATTTGGAAAGGCACACACCTGTTTATATAAGGTCCCATAGTAGACAGTGCATGTCAGAGCACAATCAAAGCCATGAAGTGTTAGGAATTGTCTGTAGACCTCTGAGACAGGATTATATCAAGACACAGAACTGGGGAAGGGTACAGAAAGATTTCTGCTACATTGAAGTGAATGAGCACAGTGGCCTCCCTCATCTGTAAATAGCTTTGGGACAACTCTGTGAATTTCCTTGAGTGGCCCAGTCAGAGCCCAGACTTGAACCCAATTGAACATCTCTGGATATATCCAAAAATGGCCATTGTACCGCCACTCCCCATTCAATCTTATGAAGCTTGAGGGGTTCTGCAAAGAAGAATGGGAGAAACTGACCAAAAGCAGGTGTGCCTTAAAATGACTTAAGACTGTAATTGCAGCCAAATGTGCTTCAACAGAGTATTGAGCAAAGGCAGTGAACATTTATGTATATGTTAAATTTTTATGTTTTATTCTTAATACGTTTGCATGGGGTACTGTGTGTTGAATTTTCAGGGACAAAATGAATTGAATCCATTTTGGAATAAGACTGTGAATACTTTCCAGATGCACTGTATTATTGTTAAAAAAAAACAAAAACTGTACAAAATTCTATAAAATCTTACAAAAATATACACCTTAACTCAAAAACTACATTTAATCCTTAAACTAAAATCATCTATAAGGGACTCAACAGCAATTAATGATCATTGCATCCAACCAAATGATCTCTTTGGAATCAACCTTTCTGCTATTAGGGAATATATGGCCACCTACTCATTCAGCATTTCTTCCAAAATCAAAGCAATGGTATTAACAGGGACTTTATGTCCCTTTGGTGCACCAACAGACTCTACTTTGCACTGGACATTGAAAAATTGCTGTGAGGATTGCTTTGATTGAATTCAGTCATTAGTGAGGCAAAGTACTGATGTTAATTTAATTCTAATAGCAATGAAATCAACCTTTTGCAATGCACAACTGCAGTGATGTCATATAAGACTGTCATGGACACACTCAGTAAGGAAGCAGGTCATCTTCAGAGACAAGTCCCACTTTTGTCTTGGTGGAGATGACCAACATATTTGTTTTGTGGAGGCACATTGTGTTGTGGTTTGTTGTCATTCATCACACATCCAGAAGTCGGGGTGTCATGGTGTGGGGTGTCATTTTGTGCAATTCCAAGTCACATTTGGTCTTCATTACAGGCAATTTGGCAGGCCACCATTATATTAGGCTCCACTGCGCCATTACAACAGGACAACACTCATCCACATGTTGCTTCTGTCTCAAGATCTCTTAAAGACACAGATACTATGCTGTGGCCAGTCACATCTCAAGACCTATCTCTGATTGAAAAGGTGTGGGATGCTAGTGGACGCAACATCTGCAGGAAATGAGTGAGAAAATTCAAGCTGCATGAGATGGATTATCACAGGACACCATTAGGAACCTCTACAACTCCATTCTGAGATGTCTGGCATGTTGCATTACACCCAAAGCCATACTGAGAGACACTACTTCTGTGTAGATCAGAAAATATTGCCCATATCAGTCTAGTTTTTAAATAATTTACTGTCCTTGGTAACCTTTATGCTTGTTCCCAATAGCATTGCAATCCCACACTTCCTTCTGGGTGCAACAATTCTTTTATGAGGACTGTAATTCTGTCATTCCAGCTTATTTTAAATGTATTAGATGCAATGCACCACAAAATCCTACTTGGTTTCATACCCTTCTAGCTGACATTTGGACACTGGGCATTGTGACCTTAGTCTCATGCATGCTTCATAGTGTCCAATTGTAATGGTCAAAGTTCTTCTGAAAAACTATGTCATCAATATGTTAATTCCCTAATGTAAAGAGATGTCCAGAAACATTTGAATATGTTGTGTAGAACATTATGTGTAGATTTTAAGCTTATAAACCTGTTTGGCTACAGACGTGGTGTTTTCCAGTTGAGTTTAAATGGAACTGCCTATTATACTGGACTCCCAGTGCCATTTCCTCTTGAGCTAGTCTCATTTTGATACTCAAATAAATCACAGTGAAATGGACTGGTGGTACCATTCCCATTTTAGGAATAGTGCTATAGTGGAAATGCAGCACAATGCTGCTTCTGCTGGTTTGAAAGAGGGGGCGTTTTTTTTTTCCATGGCTATTCAGCCTCAAGGACAGCCTGCTGCCTGCATGGCAGGTGCTGGACCTTAGCCCACACACACACACACACACACACACACACACACACACACACACACACACACACACACACACATACACACACTGTCATGTCACCCTCCATACCTGCTTGCACCCACATAGCAAACACATAAGCGCACGCACACACACACACTGACTGCAGTGATTGTCCTCATCACAGTGGTCCCATATGCTGTAGCCTACCTGCTGCAGGGAGGATTATTAGTACAAGCAACTGTCATTAAAAATGGATTTATTCACCCTCTACAGGGGGTAAGTCGGCCTCCTGATCATGTGTGTGCCCTCGCCCTATGACATGTGTACATGCGCATGCACCCTCACCACCAAGGGCTCACAAACCAGAGCATCCTTTTGTGTAGTGTGTATCAACATTTACAGACTCTGACACTCAATATTTTTTGCTCATACCGTATGTGAGTGTTTCAGTGAGTCCAGACACTTTTAGCGCCAAAATGGTGCAATGAAGAACACACATCGAGTTAGCAGCAGTTCAGACAGAACTGCCTTGCTGATCACACTGGTCAGACTGGTTGTGTGTGACAGAAAGGCTACAGTAACTCGGATAACCACTCTGTACAACTGTACAAGCAGTAAAGCCATGTCCAACCTTGTGAAGGATGGGTTACAACAGTAGAAGACTGTTCCAGGTTCCATTTCTCTCAAGAACAGAAAGCTGAGGCTGCAGTGGACACAGGCTCACCAACACTGGACTGGACTGTAGACTAATGACACGTAGCCTGGTCAAATGAATCTTGATTTCTCAAGGCTCACAGATGGTAGTTGGAATTTGGCAACAACAGCATGAATCCAAGAACCCAACCTGCCTTATGTCAACAGTCCAAGCTGGTGGAGGTGGTGTAATGGTGTGGGGAATGTTTTCTTGGCACACTTAAGGTCGTTAATATCAATCCATAATTGCTTGAATGCCATATTAGTATTGTTGCTGACCTTTTGCATCTCATCATAATGACAATTTACTTATTTAACCAGGGTCCTAAAACATCTCAAAATCCTCAATGCACTACCTCAGTGTATGCAACCTGAAGTTTTGCTTTGGTCCTCACAGTTCCTTGCACTATTTTGAAAATCTCTGGATAGACCTCAAAAGTGCAGTTCAGCAAGATGGCACAAGAATTCATTTTATTCAAAAGGAAGAATGGACAAACGTCTCCCAAACAAGAATTTAAATTCTTGTAGCTGCTACAAAAAGCTTTTTACAAACTTTGTACAGCTGAGTTGCCAAATAATGGTTAAATTCTAGAATTCCCATTCCACTAGAACTTCAAAAAGAGCATACTTCGGGCAGACTGTCATATACAGATTTTTTTAAACATTTGTACCTTTTGGAAATCAGGTCTCTTACTCATTAAACTATTTACAGACATTTTTAACTAGGGGTGCACACATTTGTCCATGCCACTCTTTAAAATGTTTCCAAATTTAATTTAAATGGACACCTGGTGCCATTGTTTCTTCTGAAATCAAGGGTATTAAAGAGCTTATTCTGTTTTTGTTTTGTTCGTTTATTTATTTATTTTTTTATTTTGTGTAACTCTCTACAGTCCAGTAATGACTTTCTAGTAGATTGTGGAACATTGATGTGAGGAGTTGAATGCATTCAGAGTCAAGAGCTTCATGTCAGGCTGAATGACCTACTTCATCCCCAAACCCCCTACTCATCTAAAAATAAAAATTGGGCATATCATTAATTTACCTGCTATGCTCAACAACAGTGAAAATATTCATATTAAAATGGGTCATACATACATTTTCAATGCTTAGTTTTAGAGAAAGAATGTGAAAAGTTCAATCTACTTTTGTGGCATTCACTTTGATATTCCACATTGTTAACTTTCATAAGGATTTCAAAAGGTAGGGATCAAGGGCTGCTGAGAATTATTTTTTACTGGGTCCTAATAAACATCTCATAACTGAAATTCTTTCTACAGTTTAAAGTTTGGCACACGTTGAATAAATGCATTTAAATGGTACATCAGGACACAGTCTTAAAATGAATCATGCCAAATGGAACCAAAAACTATTCTTTGGAGGGCAGGGGTTGGGTTCACAAAAACTGTCCTAAGAAAAAACTTATAATGGGTCTTAAGACACTAACAAGTTCAGTAAAACTTTACAAAAAATATTAACTCTTAATTATTTCTTAAAACACACATCATAAATATGTCATAATTCATTAATCTTTCAGTATTCAGTTTAAATCCATGAAGTGGAGAACAAAATACATCAAAAAACAATCAAAATGTTCAGAATCAAAGCCTAACAGTCTCAGTAGTCAAGAGCTAAATGGGATTAAAGGTACTGTAAAAATCTCCACACTTCAACATTCATTGTTTTTAAGGAAGAAACCTTTTATTTCTTAACCATAAAGGTAAAGAATTAAACACATCTAAGAGAAAATTCTTTATTCAAAGAATTTTGTGAATCTGGACTTCAATTAACCTTTTAGTTCATTGTGCTTTAAACAATCTTTTTTCATTTAAAAATCTTTATCTTATTTTTTATTTCTTCATCCTCATTTTTCATGTGAGTAAAATACTTTGTTCAAGGCATATTCTTGTACATTGTTTATTTTGTACAAATAGTTATATGCAGTCTGGTATCAGAGCAGCACGCCTTCAAATACCAAACCACCAGTTTCTGTGATGACCTTACTGACTAACCTGTGATTGGAAATATTTGAGAGCTGGATGACCTTTTCCTAAACTCCTATGGATTCAGCAAACCATTGTCGAGGGCATTTCCAGACTTCTATCAATGCCCCTGTCAACATGATGCTATTGATTGCAAAACTGAAACCAGTAGATGTTGCCCAGTTGGTGAGAAAAGTTCTAGCGACCTGTCTGTGCATGGTCAGTACGAAAAATTTGGCTGGAGCATGCTGTAGGCCAAACAGAATCATGCTTAATTTAAACAAGCCAGATTCCTCTACGCCAAGAAATGTTGCATTGTTTATTAGAACACCAAACAGCCTGTAAGGAGCCCAGAGGAATGCCACCTTTGCAGTAACGTTTCGCAAGCAGTGTTTGTAATTCTGGCCAGTTAGACAAACCTATGACAGAACATATTTCTTCTTGTGGAAGAGCAGCAGCCATCAAGAAGCAAACTCAAATTGAGGGCACCGCAGGATAAGTTATGTTCCTTATATTATCCTTCATTCTCTTACAAATGGGTATTCAGGAGCCTCATGACAGTCCGTGAATACACCATGTATAGTTCTCTACCATTTTAATCGGACCTCCATAAATTAATTTGTGCTGCAAGACAATGTGTTGTAATTGCTTATTGTGATAGTCCCGCTGGCAAGATGAAGGGGGGGGTAGAGGAGCTGGTGAGAAAAAGGGAGGGCAGAGATGGTGCTTCTGTCGCAGAGAAGAGGGGGAGGAGAGAGGGGGAAGGATGAGAAGAAGAGGCTGAAACGATAAGTAATTACGGCCAGGCACTCCATTCATCATCTGCTGCTGAGCGCAGTATCCAGGGTCTTCACTGTTATCAGCAGTATATAGACCGAGTGTCAGCGCCCGTGAATAAATCTGCTTCCGAGCGCCTGCCTCAAACTGATCCACCATTACTAGACCTTGGTCCTGCCTGATCATCACGTCAAAACCCCCTCCTGTTTGGGGAATGAGCTTTAAACCTCATGTAAGCCAATATTTGAAGATCCTCCTTCATGAAAGGCTCGCTCACAAAAACCAAGGTAATTCAGAGCAAGCCAGGACAAAGGCACTGAACCTGTACTTGCGCTTTATTGATTTCTTTACTAACACTGCACAGCAAAGAGAGTCAGTGTTGGCGATGAGTAAATTGAAGCCTTTTCTGTTAATTTGGTGATCACCATAACTACTGTTTTTCCAGTTTTGGTAGATGGAAAAAAGTACTTGGACCCCATGAAATTGCTCTTGGTGTTAGACCTACAGCTTCCTTTCTCTTGTAACCCTAATTTCCTGCAATAGGCGTACAGTTAGCAAGTCCATTCATTGCTACAGAGTAGCTTAATGTCCTGTCAGCTTGTATCGCCACCCCTTACATGATGATAGAGGATCCCTCCTTTCAGCAGGGTTGCCTTACAACTGGCTTTTCGCCACAGGACTTTGAGAGTCCGAGGATGTATTTGTGCTGGTATAAGCAGTAAGGGGTTGGAAGTCCTGCTTTATGGTACCATATATTATTCATTGCAACTAGATGGAAGCACGCAGGAGCTTTTTCCAATACATTCAGGCTCTGGCATCTTTGAAACATGGACCCAGAACACAAGAAGACATGCAGTATCTTCTTACTTTTAGGTTTTAAATTGAACTAGCCTCGTTTGTCGAAGAAATCGAAGTAGCAAGCTTTTTTTTTTGGTGGTTGTTTGTTTTTACATGGCCTTGTGTGAAAGCCCCAGTGCCGACAATAACAACGATTTTGTATTGTGGCTGTGTGTGAAAGCTCGGGTATTTAGTCACTGTAGAAGGGTTCTGCTTGCCTGCACATCCGCTAGCTGCTAATTGAGTGAGGGAGAGCGAGCAGGCCCGAACTAAAGAGGCAATCCTCGTTGCTTGGCTCTACACGGCTTTCTTCCGTTCCCGGAACTGTCAGTGTTAATCAAGCCTCATCTCTTAACACTAGCGGCGGCTGGAGAAGAGGTGAAGATTAATATTCCGGCCGAAACAGATGATAAATCATTTGTACATAATTAGCGCTCGGCAAGGTTATAGCTGACATGAATTTTTATCTTAATTACGGGGGAAATTTGTTCCATTAATTTAATTTGTCGCGCACGGACGAGCCCGCGCCTAACAAAGTTAATCTTACACCTGTCAGTGAGGAGCCGAGGTAGCCTTTGCAACTGGGGAAATTCAATTGGAATTCAGATGTGTTGCCAGAACCACAGGTTCACCCCGCACCTGTACTTTGATTGGTTTAGAATTGCAAATGGACACTTTGCCAACACCAATGAGGAGGTATCAGAAAATCTTTTGCGCAATGTTAGGGTGGTGCATGTGCAAGGCATGAACCCTGAGACTAAGAACCCAATGAACGTTTTCCTAACACAAGCATAACCACACCCTGTACATGTACACCTACTGTTATCTCCACTATTCCAATTATTTACGTTATTACACCTGTGTATGGACGTGCTGAAACATGCTTCCTTAATCACACAGCATTCTTAAGCATTCCGGCGGCGTTCTTTAATATGGAATACGTTCACTAAGTAACCAAGCGCCAAAGCAGTTCCAATTCAACTCAATATAGAGAATACTGTACAAGCATGCTATTGGTGTAATTGCTTAATGCGCTACAGTAAGCAGCTAAAAATGTGAATTTATAACAAACCTTAACGATTTGTGAGACATACAGTGGTTAGGTGGAATTTTTATGCCAACTGTGCCCCCTGCTGGGCACTTTATGATAAGTTTGCTCAGCATGGTCATTTGTTCATATATACTTTAATATAGGCTTAAAAGTTGGATATCACTTTCAGTTAAGTTAAGGCTTAATTGAATAACTTAATTAAAGCATAGCAGATTGTACTGTATATAGAGTGTATAAGATTAATATCAATAAAAAGGTACTTAACTAACTAACTTAAAAGGGGGGGATCACTGGCTTTAAGTCTTACTCATGTGTTCAGACAGGAGGACATAGCTTGAAGGCAGCCTTGTGGTGACCTTTTTGAGGAAATAACACTTGTTTTTTATGGATTCAAGAAAAGTTGATCATTCTGCTGCTTTACTGTTGCCAGCATGGCATCAGCACTAGAGCAGTGTCACCTGGAACAGTGTGAAGGTTAAGGACCTTGGCTTACTTTAATGAGTCTGTCATACTGGGCTTTGAACCCACAATTTGGTTCTTATAGGCCATAAACTGATTCATACTTTTATGAATAGCAGGTCAGGCTACTGTGGTGCTCTCTTTTCTGATCTACTTAAAGCTACAGCTACAGCTACAACTAATGATGCTGACTAAAACCAAAAGGTTTTTACATATTACACCTGTTTTAAGTCCCTGTGGACTGATCAAAAACTGAGATGGGGAACCTCAGTCCAGAATTTTTCCAACATGCCAAGTAAACCTGGCAGTAAAGTTGTGAGTTAAATCAGGTGTTCTTGATCAAGAAAAGTATAGAAAGAGTATATTGCCCCTGCACTACACTGTCTTTCATCAGACTTCTTCCAAAAATGATGCTGGTTTATGAAGTAGTAAGAGATCTCTCAGATCCTCCTGCACTTCTCTGTTAGTTCTTCTTCAAAACAAGACAAAAGAATTTGGTGATGCTGCTTTTCAGCAATTACAGTATGTTTCAAACCACTGGAACGGTCTTCCAGTAGATGAGAGCAGCTGAAAATATTGACAAATTAAATAAAAACCTACATATTTACTCTGGCTTTTATATAGTATTTTATGACAATTTCTGGTTTAGTTTTCAGTTAGTTTTTATTTTACATTTGTTATTTTATTTGTATTTAATTGTATTCTGTTTTATTATTTCTTTATTTCATTATTGATCAATTTGACTTATTAAACTTTTATTTAAATAATTCTTAATTCTGATATTTAAATTGTTTTTTTATCCCTTTCAGTTGATTTTCTTTGCTCTGTCAAACATTAAATTTAAATTTTGATCAATTAATTGACTGAAGCTGAAGTTGCTCCATGAATTTTAAACTGCAGTCTGTTAATTACTTGATGTGAGGAAAATATTTGCATTATTGTACTGTTTTATGGTGGATGATTTTTAATTTTTAACAGAAAGTAACTATCTAATGAATATCGCTCAGACACATTTCAAAAAGAACACCAACACACACATTTTACCTAGAAATGAACTCTACTCTTACTGCTGTCTGTAAGTCAGCTGGACTTCTTTTGCCATCATTTGAATGTCTGTAGCAATCTTCCATCAGTTTTTTTCCTTCCGTCCATGTCCAGGGAGTTTTGCTATAGTGGGCTGATCTTGTGCACAGTGGACTCAGGAGCGTTAAGATCTCTGTAGATGGACTCGTAGCCTTAATCTTTTCCACAGACACAAAGACTTGGTCAACTTTTCTCCATTTATACTGGTTTAATGTGTGATTTCTATATTGTCAGCACCTGCTAATTGATCACATAATTGAAATGCAGTTAGTTTATCTGTACTTTTACACACTCAATTGGTTGCATTTCCATCTTATTTGTGTTCATGCTTTATCTTTCCAATGGATTAATTTTTCAGATAATACTGGCTATGTTTACATGTAAACATTTTCCCCAATCCGATTGAATTCATTCTGATTCAACATTCACGCCTGGGTGTTTACATACACTCTATTCAACAATCTGATGAAAATCATGTTTCCATGCACACTGCAAGTAATCCAATCCAAAACAAGGAACACCTACCACCACTAAGAACAAGCTAGATCAAGCCAATTGGCCAAAATCACCAAGTATGACCACAGTCAAAAGCAACACACATTAAGCTTCTCAAGAGATGACCAGCTTTTCAACCACCTTAAGCATTAAAAAGCGCCTTAACCATCTTACACCATCCAAAACCAGGTACTAGATAAAGCTGGTCTTTAGTTGGGTTTTTCAGCAGGGTATCATCTACCTTAAGTTCCCCAAACAATACTTTCCATATCTTCATTAAAGTTTTCCAGCAAATCCAACATCCACACTATTTTCATATTTTCATGTGTTATTAAGGGGTCAATTGTCCATGAATCCATCCATAATTTCATTAAACAGAAGATCAGAACCCCTTTTCTGGCTCTTAGAATTGTAATACGCTGACTTTAGAAACTCCCCACTGTCATTCATTTGCTTCCCAAATAATCTGCAGACACAAATGCACAGAACATTACACTTAAACTTTAATTTAATTGGTTTACATGTAAGGACTGGCCTTTCTCAAACTATTCTGATTGAAGTGTTAAAATTGATGTATTCTATTCAACTGAGCAATTAGTCAGATTATTAACGAATCCACGGAGCACACTATCAAAAAATCTAGCCCAACTGATGCCACATAATACTTTTTCTTAAATATCAGTAATGAAATTAATGAACTCACTGCAACAGCACAATAGTGCCAAAGATTCAGCCTATTACTGCCACTTCATTCTCAGCACCATACAGATGTCTACTGCCCTCTTCTGGTACGCTAAGGAAATAGATCACCTCCTTAAGAATACAGTTTTGGACCATTTTTACCTAAAAACATCCACAAAACTGTTGTTTTCCCAGTGTTCAGTTTAATTTGAATGTATATCGACATATAAATCCTCCAAATACAAGTTTATTTGAGAAAAAATGCAATTATGAAATATACCAATACAGATAATATACAAACATGAAATAATGGGAACAAAAATAAATGTCATTTTGCATATTGTAAAACTTGTGCAGATTTTTTTTCTGTAATAAATAAAAATGCCAGCTTGTTTAAGTACTTGTGTCTTATTATAACTTCTTATGTCAAGTATATGCAGATAGGATGAGTTTAAAGCCCCAATCAGGGATCCTTACAACAGCAGGCCATATTTAACTACTAACAGAGGAGTTAATTAAAATGCATGCACCCTGATTTTAATGATGGTGCCACTCTACAGGCAGCAATGGCACTGTTTACAGCATTTCTGATGAGGGCTTTGATAAAAGTTGGAAAATGTCTAGTGAAATCTGAAACATAACATGGGAATAGCAGTTTTATAAGGAAGATAGGCAAGAACATGTAAAAAGAAATTAAGAAAAAAGTACAGGAAGAGATAAAATGAAATATTTGACATCAGAGCGAATGGTCAAATGAAACCTAAACCTAATAAATATGTACAGTCGTGGTCAGAACTTGACATACATTCATGGACAAGAATGTCATGGCAAAGTTGGACTTTCAATGATTTCTTTGAACTGTTCTTTTACTGGAGCAGAATGAACTAAAATCGAAATTATACATTCAGGGTCAAAATTAAACATACACTTTCATTATTAATTCAGTGATTCTGAAAGTTCTACAATGTTCTTTTAATGTTCCAGAGCCATAAACACTTCCGGTTAGAGATCATGATGGACTACTTAACAGCACACTTCAGTTTGACCAACATATAGTATATATAAGTCCAAATAGCACAGTGCATATCATAGATTTACACAAGTGAGAAATGTTGGTTGGAGACAATTCAAGATCATGAGTTCAAACAATTTTTGGGGAGATGATGCTACATTTACAAGGTCTGGAAGAAGACATAAACTCACCCTCGGCTGAAAGGTGATTTCATTCTTGAAATGGAAGCTGCCTGAACACGAGAATCACTCTCTACACTCAAGTGAGTTTTATAATGCCATGGACTGAGAGGCTGGCATCCAGGAGAAAAAGCCAAGAAAGAAGCCCTTGCCCAGAAATCGATTCCTTTAAGCTTGACTAAACACAAAAAACAGAGGTATGTTTGGAGGAGAGAAGATGATGCATACAACCACGAGAACACTGTGCCAGCTGTGAAGCATGATGGTGGTTGCATTATGCATTGGGGCTGTTTCCAGAAAGTGGCAGAAACTTGACCTCAAACACATCAGAAATTACTGAGGAATTTCTAAAATTAATTGGAATGAACTTCCCAAAGTCCTGGAATCAACCCTATCCAAATATGTAGACTGTTCCTCAAAGTGTGGGTTCATGACAAAACTCCTGCTGAAGCATGTGCACCAAATATAAGCCCAATATTGCCATGACAGTCATGTCCAGTATGAGTGTGCATCAACTTCTTATCACCTTAACTGTACATGAAACTGAACATTGCAGTGCATTTGGTCTATTTTTATGTACTATTCATTTCGCAGTTTACCATTCATTTAGCTGTGGAGTTCATACAGAGGTAACTTGATCAGGAACTTGATCCAACATTACCAAGCGGAAGCTCTTTTTTTCAGACGTGTATGATAGATAATTGTAAACAGGATACATTGTGTCTTTCTAGCAAGGCTGTCAAAAAGACGGCTTATAATAACGGCACATCTTTAAATTTAGAATAAATTTACACTTCAGTTTCAAGCTTATATGAAAAAAGCTAAATGCAAACAATGATTTCCCAATTTAGCAAAACTGACTGTGAAATCTGTTTATTATGCCATCAGTTATTTTACTGTATAGTCTGATACAAGCATATCATCGCTGTCATAACAAACCTCATCACAAACCAAATCTCGTACACTTACTTTCCTAATGTAGGTTGATGTAATGATGCCTCATTAATAGTAATCCTGTACTATTCCTTGTAAAATCATGAAAAGCTGGTTCTCTCAAATGGTCTTGAAATCCCAGAGACTAAACAAATGGTGCTCCAAAATTCTGATATGACAGCGACAACACAGAATCATTTCTTCAGCATCTTTTTCAAATCTCTGTTTTCTGTTATACTGCCCTAAGATCCAAGATGAAGTGAAGGAGAAAATGGTCTTCTCCTGTTGAAGAGTCCTGCTGTGCTAAGGCTCTCCTCTGAGTGCAATAGGAGGTTAAGGAGAGTAGTCGCTGAGTGTCTTGTAATGTGCTTATATACTCCCTCCTAAACGTAGAAAGGGCTTTTTTAGGTTTTAGGTACTCAGTTTGCTTTGGTGGAGAAATGAAGCAGTAGCCCTCTCCCTTACTCCCCCAAATCTCAGCATGAAGAGGCACTGATCTTCTCCGAAACCTCGGGATCTGACTTAGCAACGAGAAACCGAAGCCGCCCTCCACCAAGCCTGATCAGATCAACAGCACTGTGTGAGAGAGAGAGAGATACAGTCAGTTCTGTACTGGTCTGGGCTACTGTGATTTCCCAGGAGCTTTATTACCTGCTCAGTGTAGATGAGTACATTGATAGGATTGACCAGTAAGTGTTGTCTCTTAGAGCAATTTTAAACAACTGCAGATTCTATGATGATTCTACTCAATTTCAAACAACAGTACACTGATGAGGTTGTTTGAGGTTCTTGAAGGTTCCTTAAAGCACCATAAGAGTTTCCTCTACAATTTCAAATTGAAGAACCTCCAAAAGTTCCTTAAGCACTTTTTACAGTGCTGGCTGGGGGCATCCAGGGGAAATCTGGAACCAAGCTTTGATCTTCAGACTAACTCACAAGATCTCAATCAAAATAACCACTTTCTTCAGAAAGAGAAATTCTTGTTCTTTTAACTGTATTTATGATTACCATACAGCACTTTGTAGTTCTATCAGTTTAAGTATAAGCCTGTAGTCCATCTATTTCTCTGTATACATTCATATTGTTTCTTCAATGATACGGACCACCACAGAGCAGGTATTATTTGGATGGCGGATCGATTAAAGAGACAGAATGGCCATTTCAAAACCCAAATTTAAAGAACTCTAATATTGAAGGAAAAGCACCTTGACTTGTGTGTGGTGAAAGGCACAGAGAAAGCCAGTGAGAGGCAGATGGAGAATGAGCATGCATGAGTGGTGCTGACCTCTGGTAATCAGCTCCAATGAGGCTGGTTCCATTTACAGCCAGGATTCTGTCTCCAATATGCAGGCGGCCATCCGAAGCAGCCGGACCATCAGGGATCAGTGTGCGAATGTAGATTCCAGGTGAGTTCAGAGGCGTGTGCTGTGAATAGAGAGTTTGGATCACACGTAAGCTGTCTGTAAGGTTTTAGGAGAACAGACCAAGAACCAAGACCAAGACCAAGACTGCCAATTTGGAATTGTGGTCAAAATGAGATATTCAATTCTGCAAATCTTTGTCCTTTATACTGGGGATCAGAAGCATGTGTATGAGCATGTGCTAGATATAAGGAACACAGTAAATGAACTGGTTGTCAAGGACACTTTATATGTAGATATTATAGTGAATGAAGCTGATAAATAACACTTGGTGAGTAAAAGCCTTTAGGATTTACACAGATAAGCCAAAATTGTATGATCATGTGTCAATGAAGAGAACAGTGTTGATTATCTTATAAGGTGAATATATCAAGTTCTGTGATATATGTTAGATGGTATCTGCTGAGTTGTTTCTTGTCAGTGTGTTAGATCAGACATGAAATCAGACATGAAGACCAGAACGACTGTAACAAAGACCAAGCGTTCATGGTCAGACATCTCCAAAATAGCACAGCTTGTTGGGGATGAGTGGTTGGCAGTGATAAGTACTAAGCACCAGTGGTGTGAGGAGGGACAAACCACAAACTACTGATAAAGTTCTGTGTGCCCAAGGCTTATTGAGGTGTCAGGGTAGGGCTGGGCATTATGGACAAAAAGTCATATTCTAAAATTTTTGCGGAATGGTGATATACAATATGATGTATGATTTGAAAAAAAAAACAACAAAAAAACAATGTGATAATCTTTTTATTCAATTTTCATTTCTTCTTTAAAAGTCTTACGCCCCCTCCAGCGTATGTACATTAGAGCACAAATGGTGGTGGAAGGTAGCAGAGTGGAGGAAGAGCTGAGCGCAGAAAAAAGATTTCTGCAAGATCGAAACAGAATGTTAATTAAAATGATATTGCCTCAGCCCATATCCCAATCTGTTTATATCCTGATATGCATATAAATATCGACATATTGCCTCAGCCAATATCTTGCTCTATTTATACTGAAATATGGATATAAATATTGATATATTGCCCAGCCCATATCCTGCTCTGTTTATATTCCAATATCGATATACATATCAGTATATCACCCTAACAAAGTCTATCCAATCTAAGCTGAACTGATAATAGTTCCGGCAGCAAAACCTCACAACACACAGTGTAGTAACCCCTGCCCAGAATCCCCATGCTAAACCAAGAATCAGATCTGGATATTGGAATGATATAAAAAGATGGCCTGGTCTGATGAGTCCTTGTGTCTTTAACATCATGTAATGAACAACAAGTGAAGATAATATACTATTGGTCTTTTGCCTGACACCAGTCTAGATTTTAAGGTGTCCATAATGTTTTGGCTTATCTGTCAACAATGTACAGGGCTTTTCATTAGCTATCGATTATACATAACCATGAAATGCACTATTTACTAATCAATCAAATGTTTAAATGGGTGAACAAGCTTTAGAGTCAGCACATTCATTGTTCTGACAGTCTAACTTACAGTATAAGATTAAAGAACACAGAGATGAGCTACCCTTAGCTCCACCTGTTGAAAAAAATGTCACGTTTTCTTCAGTTGACAAATATGCACGAACATCAAAAACATGCTAGAGTGCCTTGAAAATTTACAGAGGACTCCACAAAGTTCACAAAGCATTGCTGGTAAATCACATGCATGAACAAATGATGGTTGATCAGTATCAGTATGGATTCAGATTCAAATATGCAGTCATCTCCATAACTATTTAGACAATGCCACTTTTTGTAATTCTGTCCTTTTTGTACGCCACCTTAGTCACTTTTAAATTAAGCAAGATGTGACTGAAGTGTTGACCTTCAGCTTTATTCAAGGAGTTCAACAGCAATAATCTTTAGGAATTACAGACGTTTACATAGTCTGTTCATTTTTACAGAATGAATTGTACAATTAAGTGAAGCTTAATTGATCTCCAACAAATTATCTGGAGCATACAGCAAGAGATGTTGTTCATGGTTTACAAAAGGGCAGTGCCCACAGGGGCACATGGAGTAGGCATCTCAAAAGAGGACACTCAGCGTTTGGTGATGTCTATTGGTTCCAGATTTTGACTGAAAGGACTTTCAGGTATTATAATTAAGTAATGTCCAACTATTTTCTGTAAAAAAAAAAATAATTTACCAGTTTTGTTGAAATTCCATGGATTAAAGCTTAAAGTTTACACTTCAATCATATTAGTTGCTTCATTTCAAATATATTGGTGGTTTACAGAGGCAAAATGACACTAATTAAGTCACTGTCTAAGTACTCATGGACCTGACTGTAAAGTTTGTAAGATATGTTTCAATAGTGTTGTTTGGTGTGTTTGAAGTAAGTTCTGTACATTTGAGAGCTTTGAAGTGATTCATTACAAATTTCATATGTATGATTTCTGAGGCTATAGACACGAGGGAATAGCCTAAATGGCTATTTTTTTGTTGTTGTTTCTGACCACCGGGGATTTGATTTTAGGGTGTAGCCGAAACTCACAAGTCCATCGATAAGTCCCATGCCAAGGCCATAAGGTCCTTTGTCCAGGTCCACTACAAAGATGGAACAGATAGCGTCAGAGTTGGGGCCCAGGGTATGGGGCAGAGGGACGGGGAAAGGTAAGCCACAACCACTCAGAGGGCCTGGACGAGGGGACACACACACGCAGGACTCAGGGTCTGTTTAAGACATGTATACACTCATACACACATACATGCAGTAAGCAATTCCCAAGCAATGCGATACACTGATGCGTGATGCAGACATTTCTATACATACTCAAACACAAGCCAACATTCAAACTGAACAAACATGGATATCAACACAAAAGTTAACACAACTCCTCAAATAGACATGTGAGTGATTCCTCAATTAAGTGATGCCTCCTTGGTAGGTTTCTAATGGCAACCTATCCATTTTATTGACTGTTTTCCTAAGAATAATAGCTCATAACAGTGGTGTATGTGAAGGTACGGGATGTTTGTTGGTGAATGAAGGGTTAAGCATGAAAACCTGAGCAACTCTGACAAAAGTCAAATCATTTAGGCCAGATGACTGATTTGGAGAACATCCAAAATGCCAAAGCTTGTAGGGGGCTCCCTGTCAGCAGTGGTGAGACAAGTGGCTTGAGGATGGAAACCAGAAGCCGGTGACAGAGTTTTGGGCACCTGTGACTCATAGCTGTTCAATAACAGATGAATCTGCCAATTTTTAGCCCAAGTATGTGATCAGCCAATAATTGAGCTGAAACTGATCAGATCACAAAACACTCTTCGACAAAAAATGGTTGCACCCAACCAAGGACAGTCCTTATCACTGTACCTGACTGACTATATGATGTCGTGCCTTGCACGTGCTTTCCATTCTGACTTGTGTTGTTGTGTTAGTACCAACCTTTACAAATAAAGTATGCAATTCAATCAGCTGGAAAGAGTTGAAAGGGGTCACAAAGTAAGGATCTGCAAATCAGAATGCTAATACTGTGTCAATGTCTATATTCAAGGGCTATCGTCTGAGCCGAACTGCCAGGAGGGCTACTGTGGCACAAGTCACATTAAAGATGAAGTGTTTAATGATGGTTACGTGTGCTCTCACTTACAACATACAGTGCAGCCCAGCGTGCTGCATATGGTGTAGTTGAAAACCAGTCAGAGTGCCCACACTAACCCCTGTCTACCTAATGCAAGCCCCCACAATGGACACGAGTGTCAGAACTGGACATTTTAAGGTTCACTTCAAGGTCACTTCAAGGTTTATTCTTCACATACATAGTTATACACAGTACAACATGCAGTGAAATGCTTTTTTTTACAACTGTCTGCACCCACAGATCAATAGGGCGGGAAGGGAGAAGGTGGGGGGAGGATAAACAGAATAACCAGTATAAACAGAATAAGAGCAATTTGAGCAATGGAAGAAGCTGGGCAGATTCAGTTCAGTTTTTTTATGCAGTTCCATCTGAAACTTACAGAATTAAAAGGAGCTGCTGGAATATCTTGGTGCCAGATTCCACAGATATTAACTACAAAGTGACCTGTTTTGGTAGCATGTGGCATACAAACATTATTAGGCAGGGGATCTTAGAGTTTTAGCCATGAGTTCTACCATTTTTCTATGCATAAAGGACATGGACTCAATTGAGGGTTATTGCAGAAAAATAATGACAATGTGCCATTGATGTCACTTACATCTCATTATCTGTTTAAAACTGGCCCCTAATTGAGGAAACACCCATATATAAACACACACAGATACCAAACTAATGTAAATATATGTAAGGAGTGTATGACTAACCTTCAATACCATTACTGATGAATCCATTGATCTTCTTGTGCTCGGGCGTGGAGCGTACACACCCGTTAGCCTGTATGTGAGCACGTGGGTGGGCGTGTTCAGAGTAAAGAGGTGCACCGGCCTGTGAGTGTGAAAGCTCTGGGTAGAGAGGAGTGTTAGGGGGAGTTAGCAGACAGGATGACTCTGGACCATGAGACTGGCTGCTGTGGCGGCTGGTACTCCCATTTCTGTAGTGAGTGCCATGCTGTGTCCTGTCTGGTGGTCTGTCCTCTGCTCCCGCCCCCTCTCCACGTCCCCCCAGGGTCCCAGAGCAGTCCCGTACCTCACCCTCTCCCTCTCCACGCTGGGGGGCAACAGGCCGGGGGCTGCAGTGGGGCTGAAGATGGTCACGCTGGGAATTATCAGCAACAAAACAGCCATGAGTGCTTTGACCTTTAGTGAGGAAGTTAAGAGGAGTCTACTCTTTAGAGAACTGTTTATGGTAGTATCAGTTAAAAAATGTTAAATGTGGACATTTAGTCTACATGTAAACAATACTGAGAGATGGAGGTGATAAACATAATTTCTAAAATGTAACTAAATCAAACTTGTTTGGTCACTTCCTGGTAGATGCTATACTTTGACTTCAACTGTGGCAAAAGCTACCTGTAGGTCCTCTGAAGAACATTTTAGGATTATTAAAGATTTTTTACACATCTTGTGGTCTTCTGTTCAGCTGAACTTGCTAGGAAAGCCTTCTCTTTAGATCTCTTTCTGTGAGAACTCTGTAGTCATCTACATCTACAAACTTCTTTCTGAAGACCTCAGAAAGCTCTCTGGATATGGCCATGGTGATACCACTCACATCATCAATCAAGTGCAAACCAAACTAGTGTCTCAAGTATGGGAAAAGACATGCTGGAGCGCTTTTTAAAAAAATTGTAAGGAAATTCCCAGTGAATTAGGACAGCAATGGAAAGTGACTGGTGGATGGGACCATGACAGTGTGTTAGAATAGTTTAAACGTGTATTAGCATATGGAGTGTTTACAGAGTATATTGAATATGCATTCAATCCAATTGCGGCATAAACTGACAAAACACTATCTTACCAATAACAACTATATTATTATCTATTTTTGCATTTCTGCTATTCTATTTTCAATCTATGATCAAAGCATGGCATAATACACCTAATAATCATATCATAACCTTTTCTGCATGCCAGAATAAACCCATGTATCAGTTACTGTAATTCTTATTTACCTCATTAACCCACAAGAAAAGAGTAAACAAAATAGGACAAACTACAAATCGACCAAAAGAGAACCAAGACTACAAAAACTCCTGCCCCCTGCTGGAAGAACCACAAGTGTAAATATATCTTTTCTATTTGAGAAGTACTGGTTATGGTGTTTCTGTACAGGTCTGTGTAAACATTTGGGGACAATGATCATACAGTGTTGATTTCATTTTATCCAATATGATAAATTCAATGCATAAATACATGTGATCCCCACAGAGGACATGTTCATAACAAAACAAGGGTTCAAAACTTTACCTAGAATTTAGTTTGCTCAAATTGCATATTGAGTATTGAGTGTTAGAAAGCCTGTAACAATATTGTATTATTACTGACAATATAATATAAATACCAAAAAAATACAGATATCAAATACCATAGTAGAATGTACAATTACAAAGTACAAATAATAATTATGATGTAATTGTATTTAAGACACAGTTACATTACAGTGTGTTTGGGCCAGTGTGTCTAAAAAACACTACTATAGTGAAATAAGATTCTGGTGATGGTTGGCTGCCAAAAGGGTATTGCATCTTTTTTCTGAGCACTAAGCACTGGACAATGAGGCCCTAAATTCTGCTTTAATCTTCCTATACAGGCTTGGGTACACATTAATTACACTGACACTTAGTTTGGCAAAACATAATCAAACAAACAAAGGTGGACGTGTGGAATAATCTCTGAACAATGCCTGTGTATTGCAAAAATACGGAGTGTTCTTCTGTAAGGGCTTAAGATACACACACTGGCCATAATCCGACCAGCAGAGAGGCGCTTAATTACAAAACTAATCCCTTAATCAGATTAAGTGTGACTCTCATGTCTACCAATTTGACTTGGAATGGACCTCAGAATTTGTCTTGGTTGTCAACCTCAGATGCTGTGAAACTGACTTGAAAAGCTGACACCAGAACAGAGGCCATAAATGTATGAAAGTAATGTGTATTAAAAGATAGTACATTCAAAATAAACAAAAACAGATACCGATCCAAGGTGCACATCTTCATAGGCCCTAGTTTTGACCAGTTGCGCCTTTACTCATGTGTATCTGTGGCTACATCCAAAACCTTTCTTTACTGACCTTTCCTTTCATGTATATTTCTCTCAACTCTGATCTGCATCTCATGACTTCATTTAATATACGGAGGAAGATGACTAGTTTATGGATCCACGTGGCTACTAGATCAGGCAGAAAATAGATGTTTCAGTAAAACTATATTTCCAAATTGACTGCAATACACAAAATAATTCACAAAAATAAGTTAATAAGGAAATTATAAACTTTTGGCACATTTTGTTATGTTACAGCCTAATTCCAGAATAGATTCAATTATTTTTTCCCCTCAAAATTCTAACACTTGACACTCAAAATTGAGCTCAGGTGCATCTTCATCATCCTTCAGAAAAATATCTGCTGCATTGAAAGGAGTGGCTCTGTGAATTTCACATTCACATCTGTCTGAGTGCCAGAGACCAGACTTGAACCCCTTTGAACATCTCTGCAGATAACTAAAAATATTTGTCCACCAACATTCCACATCCAATTGATGGAGCTTGAGAGGTTTTGCAAAGAAGAATGGGAAAAACACAGGTGTGCCAAGCTTGTAGCATCATACTCAAAAGACTTGAAGCTGTAATTTCTGCTAAATGTGCTTCATGAAAGTATAGAGCAAAGGCTGTGAATACTTAGGTACATGTTATGTTTTTGTGCTTTTTTGTGTTTTTTTTAATAATACTATATCATTTCTCGCTTTGTCATTGTGGGTTACTGTGTGTGGATTTTTGAGGGACAAAATGAATTGAATCCATCTTGGAATAATGCTGTAACATAGTAAAATGTGCAAAAGTGATGTGCTGTGAATACTTTCTGGATGCACTGTAAAGGTTAGCAGGAATAAAACTGATACTAATGGTGTTTTTTGTGACAATTCATCCCAGCTTGTATATTCTTACTCAGTTCCTGCAGATCTTGTGGTAGGGGTCGATTGGGGTAAAGTGTTGATAGAGCATCCAATAGCATCCCGCACGTGTTCATAAAAGGTAGGACCAGTGGTTACAGGATGTCATTAATGTAACGTTGGGCTGTCAAACTGCTTGTAATGAAGACCAAATGTGATTTGGCATCATACAGAACTGCACGTCTCATTCACACTCCAGGCCTTCTGGACATGTGTTACGTGACAGCAAACCATTGATCTTGGTGCTGAGCATTGTGCCAATACACATGGATTCGATTGACATCAAGACAAAAGTGAGACTCATCACTGAGGATGACCTGCTGCCATTCTGAGTGACTCCACGACAATACAGCAGTCGTGCATTATGATCAGTTGACTCCTTCTGTGTGCAACTATTTTTGGATGATTAGTGTATTTACTAACTGAAATACAATTCAGTAGTATATAGTTCTCAGTAACTATTTAAAAAATGCTACAGTACAGCCCATTCTCACATTCACCTATAAAAGGTGTAAAAGCACACTGTTAACCTGTTAATGCTATTCACCCACTTCTACATATGTAAAGTCATGCATTCTAAACATTCTGAATTAAAGGAAGCTTGTGTTGGTTTGATCTTTTTTAAAGCCACAAAACTATTTCTAGGCCAACAATATGTATACATTTATGAGAGAAACAAACCTGGATTTCCTGTCTGTCTGCGCTGCCATTGGACTGATGTGTCTTGGTGCGCAGTCCCCACAGGAAGTGCCTAATATAAAGTAGCTGCCTGTAGATACTGTCCTCCACACTGTCGCTCTCCAGATCCACCTTAAAACCAGCGCTGGGTAAAACAATGGGAGGATGGCTCTCAAAGCTTTCCAATAGGTCCACTACAAGAAACACACACACACACACAGACACACACACACACAGAGAGAGAGAGAGAGAGAGAGAAGGTATTGCTTGAACAAAGATGTTTAGTGAAACTAATGACTGCAGAAGACAGCATCATCCCCAAACTATAGGATGAGCAACATATACAGTAATTAACAAAGCATTTACATATGTGCATTATCTGTTTATATGTATGGTTTATTAAATATATTCTCTTGAAAATCAAATAAGAAAAAATATATGAATATTTTTTGAAACATTAATCTACTATGAACCCACGTCCGGAGAATGGGCCACAAAGAACGGGCTACAAGGAGGCACAAGGATACACACAAAACGTGTGGAGTGGAGTGACTCACAAGGGCTTTATTTACACATAACCAAAACACAAACACCAAAGTGAACGATCAAAATAATAACTACGCCCCAACTGCTCAGCCAACAAAACGTGCCTTTAGTAGAAGGCATCTAAGCCCATGGTTCTAAACCCCAAGCCTCTCCCAGTCTCTTCCACAGCACTCAGTCTAAGTCCTCAGTCGTCTGTTGTGAGGCTGGGGAACTCCATTTAAAGCGTCACCTGGGGCTCATTGTCCTCATTAGCCTCAGGTGCGCCACAACGCTGTAGCCAGCACAGCCGCAGGGTGTCAACCCACCAACTCACTTCCACACTACATAAAACTAAAATTTGAATTCTTCAATTAAATCAGTTTATTCATTGGTACACACACCTGTTCTGTAGATGTAGGCCTCGTCTTCACTGCTTGGTTGCCACATTGGGAGATGACCCACTTCAGCAATCAGCTGGTACTGTGTGAGAATTCGGTGTAGCTGGACTGGTTTCAGAGTGGGATGCTCTGAACACAACATTTTCCAACTCATCTACACACACACACACACACACACACACTAAAATTAAATGCAATACTACAGTAGATTCAAACTTGCATGTATCAGATAAATGAACAAATATATTCATGCTTGTATGTTTAAAAGTACATTAACAGTAGAACAACAGTACAGCAATTCTGATCTGTTCTAGTTTATGATCTGTTTGTTAAACAGATATTTGCTCTACCTTATTCATCCATCTACACAAAAATATACATTTTTAGTAAATCTATATTTTTACAACAGAACACTTCAGGCATGAAAACCCATGAGAAGAGGTAAACATGTATAGAATCCAGTCCTCTGTAGCAGGGTCAAATGCCATCATTGCGAGGAGAAAACTTTAGAGATTCTAACATGAATTCAAAAGGAATCTCTTGTGCTCACTACAACAGTCCATGGAACTCAATTTAAGACATAAAGAAAATCATAAATGGGTGTCTTGACTGTGATTGACAATGTGATTGTCTTGATAATTTATAAAAACAAATTCACTTTCTATGCATTCTGAGAGTACATGTTGGGTAGTTTAGTATTTAGATTAGTTAATATTTATCATTATTTACATTAGTAAGACTTACAGTATACCACAGTTTCAGCCCTGCAATGTGATTGGCTGAGAGACATTCTAGAAATGTCAGTAATGCATGATAATGGCAATCTGACCATTAGGTCATATACTAGCAACATTATATATATATATAAATCCCAAAACACACATATGTACATTAGACACAGAGACTGTGTGGTGAAAACAGAACAGAATCAGAATGAGAAGAACTGGTAGGTTGGTTGGGAGGATGGGAGGGTACATTGTGTGGTTTGAAATACAGATTAGATCAGCCAGTTATGCCACATCATTAAGGTAGAATGTGCAGTGTGTGCAGTCATGGGATTAATAAAACCTGGCATAATAAAATGGCATAATGTTTTGGCCATTGCATGTAACCATGATGATTGGGAAATGTTTAACTCTACTTTGACTATTATGACTGAAGGTTAGAGTCTGATGATGGTGGCTGATAAAATTGACCTATATTACCTGGTGGAACTTATTTCTGTCCTTATTATCTTAAAATCTAACAAAAACATTGTTAATGAAACTGTAGCATAATAATAATAATAATAATAATAATAATAATATACATAAAAATGAGATATTGGCACTGATGCACTTGTGTATACAGCTGCAGTACACCAGTGCAAATATCTCATGTTACAGCATTCCTTCTTGTTCAGTATTGCTTACTTACCTTCCTGCCATTCATTTGAGCTTAAGAATTGACAATCTTACTCAGTAAAGCAATGTTCAACTATAGGAGCCTGATTCATTTTTGCACATTTAGCAAATAGAATTTTAAGCTTGTTAAATTTGATACTGTTAGCAAAAGGCTCATGTAGGTCCAAACCTAGAGCGGGAAGACTGGGATCACCTGTGAGAGCTGTTGTACAGGTGTTGCAAGGATGGTGACAGCACTGCACAGCTTTGCAAAAAACTTCTGGGCGAGCTGTGCCCGACCTGCACCTTTCGCCCAGTCCAGAAGCATCCGCACACACGCCTGGATTTGCAGCACTCTAGAACGCTGGAACCAGCCCCTTGCAGGACCTACATAAACAGACACAGGCAAGAACAATTCGTTTTTCTCCTTATAATTACAGCTTTCCCCAATTTCATTCACTATCTGACTATCAAAATTCTTCCAATGTTTCTTTCAAAAAGGGCACTAATAAATAGAACCAATTTGCTTCAGTAACAGTTTCTAAACTTATGAGAAAAGCTTTCTGCTAGACTGTTTAACATTGCTGTGAAGATTTGATTGGATTGTGATACATTAGTGTATGTGATGCTGGATTAGTTCTCTTTCCAGAGTTCCAATACTCCAGAAGTGCAGCAGCAATGCTCTTGTATTGGGGGGCTTTATTCCCTCCATAACACCATAACAGACACTTGGCAATGGGCATAGTGGTCTCAGGTGCTTACCCAGCTATTTTGCCTATTATAATTTATGTTTATATATATATATATAAACATTGTACAATGTACAATGTACAATGTACAATTCAATATTTCAATAAAATATACTGTCAGAACTGATAGATTATAGTTAAACAAAAATCTTAAAACTCATCTTGTAGTGGGGCTCATCTTTACTACTATTAATAATTACCATGGCTTATGAGCTATATAGGTTGGCCATGGGAAAAATAAACACATATGAGTCCATTCTTGATTAAATTCCTGGTTTTTGCTCCACTTTTTCGAGCTACCACATGAATTAACTCTCCTTTGGCTTATTTTCTTCTCTCATTTGAGTTGCAGTGCTCATCATAACGCACAGATCTGACTGGCTAAGTAACATCGCACATGACATTTACAATGCATGTGATTAGTCTGTGAGCTTCTTGGGATGATGAATGTTTACCATAAAGGCTAGAAAATTTATGTCAGTTCAAATAAACACTCTTTGCAATTGTTCTCAATAAATTGTTGGATATAGCCCAGGTCAAGATTAAACAGTGCCTGGGTTTGGACCCAGACCTAGTCCACCTCTTGGTAACATCTATAGAAGAACCACTTTTGGTTACAAAGAAAACATGTTTGTAATTGAAATTTGGGAAGAACCTTTAACCTGATCACTGACAGTACCATTTGTAGCACCTCTATAAGCTCTCTTATAAGCTTGTACAACAGAATTTATGATTAGTGTTCTCCTCCATGCAGACTAAGTCACCATACAGTATTAGCGTTAATGCCAAATGTGAGTCAAAGGAAGCACGTGCTAACCTTCATCCTACCAGTGCTGGTAGCTTCACAATGATCAGGGGGATGTAGTTATTGGGTGGAAAAAAAACATAAAGCAAAGGTACAAATTATGGTATGTATCAGATACATCAACTGAACGCACATTGTGTTGCAAAAACCAAATGAATTGGTGCTGGTGTGAGCATGTGTGAGTGTGTGTGTGTGTGTGTGTGTGTGTGTGTGTGTGTGTGTGTGTGTGTGTGTGCGCGCGAATGTGTGTGTGTGTGTGTGTGTGTGTGTGAGTGAGTGAGTGTGTGTGTAAGCACTGCTCTGATCCTCTCTGTCTGTTATGACACACAAAGAGGATTATGGACGTCTGGAGAAATAATCACTGCCTGACAGTGTCCTCTCTCCACAGACACACTCAGGCGTACACATACACACCAAACATATGCCACCAGCTGGCCTTTAAAAAAGGAAATTAGTGATGCAATTCTACATGATGAATGAGGCCAGGTTTAGCTCCTTCAGTGGGCAGTAAAATGACCACCTAAATGTGCTGCATTGTTCTAGAACAACATACATTATCAAGACAAATGCTTCAAGTTATGCAGACATAGTGGTGTTCAAAATGTCACCATATATCTCAAATCAATGCTTTTTTTGATTTGATGATTTGTCTTGAGTACTCCCCACTTGAGCCCTTTGTTCTTTTAATCCCCACAGAAATATAAAGAATGCAGGATGAGTTTGTGCAGCAGGACCATAAGACTGCAGAGTGTTGGTTGGGCAATTGGATTTGGGTTTGCATTGAGTATGCCTGGGTTTCTGGCATAATGGTGGTTAGTGCAGAAAGTAGATGGGGAACAGACCAATTGCAATATTCATCATTTTAAGCAAGATGTTAAAAGTGAAAAACCAACGGAGCACCATTCAAAAATAGGCAGGCGGCCATTTTGTCAGTTTGCAATAGGGATGCATTGAAATGATTTTTTCACAAAACCAAACAAAATGAAATATCCTGTAATCCACATTTAACCCATCTTCACACAGTAGGGGTCACATGTGCCCAAAGCAGTGGGCAGTCCTATCCACAGCACCAAGGAAGCAGCTGGGGAGTTAAGTGCCTTACTCAAGGGAACTTCAGTCACGCCCTGCCAGTTCAGGGATTCTAACCAGCAATCTTCCAGTCACAAGAGTGGTCCCTAAGCACCAGGCCACAACTTCTGCTTATTACTGAATACTAAAAGATATCTCTTGCCAGCCCTGTCTTCCCTGTCAGTTTCCCCCATGTGCTCCTTAGCACATGGTTTGTGTTTGTTTTGGTTCTGTCTCCTCCCTTGCTCCGCCCATTCCCACCTGTGTCTGATTTGTGACCCTGCCCCCTCATTATCAATCCCTGGTGTGCTCAATATCCTGTTGTATTTAAGACCCTTTGTCTCAGTCTGTCTTGGTCAGTCCTTTTGTTTCTGTCACTGTTTGTTGCTGATAGTTTGTTTTTGTTTTGTTTTGTTTTGTTTGTACTTTCTTTATGTTTGCCTCCGCACCCTTGTCATCTGTTCTGTCCGCTCGCACATGACAAAAGGGTTTTCATTACTTTTGGCCTTTTCACCACCTTTGCACAATTTCAACAGCCCAAATGTATTTTTATCTTGCATTAAAAAAAAGCAATGAAAAAAACGGCCACTTAAAAATATTTATTCAATATTTGGTGAATCCTAAGTTCATAATGTAAGAAATGGCAGTGAAAAGTAATGGTGGATTACATGCTAAAGTCAGATTTTTTTTAACATCCCAACAGACATGCCAACAAAACACAATATGACTTAAACTTTACACCCTCTTCTCAATTCAGCAGAACAGTTTCTGCAAGCAGCTACTCTTGGGTCATTCTCTGACACTTTAACCCTTTAGCAAGTTCACTCCCACCAGTGGAATTTGTCATGGCTGGTCCCTGCAGGATTGAAAAGAGCGATGAAGAATGCCCAGCTTCGAACATGAGGTAACAATCAGTTTATTTCTACTAGTTCATCTAACCTGCTTCCTCCAGCAAACGGTGTTGGTCAGTCTCTACATAGTCAATTCAGATTTTAAGACAGACCCCATGTAATTTACCATCTGCATGCTTGTTTGTTTAAACTTATTTGTCTCTCTTTCTGTTTGATAAACACTGTGCTTTTGATTTGCTGATGCTGATAATTTAATTATCTCATTATATAATGATTATATATAATCTCATTATATAAACTTTCTATGACACTATAAACAAACATGGCTGCTCTCAAAAGGCTGGAGTTATCCTATAGCTGGAACTGTCCATTCGGTTGCTGAATATTTGGTGGATTCCCTAATGTATGTAATTATATACAATAAGGTCATGATGAAGTCTGAAAGACCAAGAAAAATTTCAGAAAAAAAAAATCTAGAAGGCAAAGATCTTCAGGACACTGTTCTATTGTGCAGCAACACCTTCACCTAATATGACCTTCAAGGAAAAGTCATCAGAAGAAAACCTTTCCTGCATCCTCTTTTCAAACTTCTAAATATGCCTGATGCATTCTGAAAACAAATCATATGGACTCATGAAGTGAAAACAGAATGTTCTGGCGATCAGCAAAGGTGTAGAGTTTCAGTGCAGAATTTCATAAACAGAGCACATCTCCAACGGTTGATCATGCTTTGGGCTTGTGTTGCAGCCAGTAGCATGGGGACTGAACGTTTAGCCATGGCCCTCAAAAGGGCAGAGCTGCAAGATGTAGGAAGTATTTCATACAACCAGAACCCTTTTACAAGGAACAATGAGTAAAAATCCCACAAAAAGGAACTGAAAGGCTGTTAGCAGCTACAAAATGGGTTTATAAACCAAAGCCAGCATTACAGTTTGCTCAGGTGCATGAGACATTAGAGCACTGTAAGTTAATGTTGCTGATTTATTGGACTAGGCTGAAACCCGTCCACTGTCTCTCTTTTGTTCTTCTGTTTGTTTCTAACACCTGCAGTGAGAGTCCTAGGTCAGGTGTAGTGTGTTAAGGTTTGAGACACTAGGTGGCAGGCTAAAACATCCTGCAGCACATTACTCTCCTTCCTGTCCCATATCCTTCACTTTCTCATTCCATCCCCGTCCGTCTCTTCCTCCCTTGCTGAACTACCTGCCCCTACACCCTCATTCTCACTCTCGCTGTCTCTCTCTCTGGCTGTTGCCATGGAAGCAGCTGCTGTCCACATGCTTAATGAAGACGTATAACAACGCAGGCATGGCCTGGTGAGTGTGTGTGTCTATGAAGGACATGGTTTGAAAGGCAAAGGAAAAGCACAGGAAACATCAACAGAACCAATAGAGCCTATTTACTCTCCCCAGAAACATAATGAAATGAGATCTCTCCACTTTCCACTTATACTACAGAATATGCATTTGCCGTGCTGCCCTTGCCATTACATGCAAATTCCAGAAAGTTCCCATCTGCACTCATTTATGGTAATCCTGGGTTATGCCCTATAAAGAAAATTTAGCTCTACGTAGATCCAGTTTAGAGAAACAGAGGTTATGCACACTCACCAAATAATTTCTAAAGAATACCTAAACACCTATTCATCTAAATATCTAATCAGCAAGTTGAATGTCAGCAGCATGTCATGCTGATATGGGCCAGCAGCTTCAGGTAACCAGATTGTCCTCAGTCATTTGAGAGTATTATGATGGCCTCTAGAGTTGCTCAGAATTGAGTAAAAAGGAAAACACATCCAGTGAGGGGCAGCTCTGCATGTGCATACATCTTGTTGATAAGAGAGATGAGGTGAACAGAGACTGGTCAAATTGGTTGGAGCTGACAGAAAGGCTACACAAACTCAGAGAACCACTCTGTACCACTGTGGAGAACAGAAAAACCTTTCAGAATTAACAACACATCCAACCTTAAGAAGGATGGGCTACAACAGCAGAAGACCACATCAGTTTCCACTTGTGTCAGCTAAGAACATAAAGCTGAGGCTACAGTTGACACTGGCTCACCAACATTGGACAGATGAAGACTGGAGAAAGGTAGTCTGGTCTGATGAATCTTAATTTCTGCTGAGATGTTATTAACAGTCCAAGCTGGTGCAGGTGGTGTAATGGTGAAAACCAATCATAACTTCAATGCTGCAGTCTGTTTTAAGAACTGTTGCTGACCATGTTCACCCCTTCTTGGCCATTTTCTAACAACTACATCCAGTACCATAATGCACCGTATTATCAAATTGTCTCAAGTGACTTTATAGTGTTCAATTGCAGTGATTCATAGTGATTAATAGAGCAATCTCTCAGTGATGAATGGTGATTAAAGTGATTAATTCTGATTCTGATTTTTCTGTGGCCTTCCAAATGACTGGGTCCAAATAAATTGCAGGAAGAGCATGATACAATAATGTCAACATAGAGTAGATCACAATCTCAAAAGAATCCATGCTGAATCTATGCTGTTTTAAAGGCACGGGAAGGTGCTACCTAGTATTATTATAAACAGTGTTCCTAATGAACTTATCAGTGGATGTATATTCAAACACACAGCGTTTCTGCAGTCTAAAAGGAAATGGAAAAAAGACATATCAAATTCAACCAATTTATGTCTCATATGTCCTCAAATCAGATTTCTGGGCATTATGGTGGCTTGGTAGTTCGTTTTCCTCCACAAGTTCTCCCTGTGCCTTCATGGACTTCTCCAACAGTCCAAATTTGTCTCACAGTCCAAAAACATGGTGATTACATAAAGAGTTGACTCTACATTGCCCTGCAGTGTAAAGATTATTGTGTATGTGTGTATGTGAATGAGAGTATTCCTATATTCCCTTTTCACTCTAAAATTGAACAAAAAACCAAAATAATACACTGGCTTTGCTTAAAATGTTGAAATGTCTTTGACTTTATTCCTTTTAGAGATCATCTTGCCCAAACATTTGCATACAACTGTGTAGTAATGTGTGAAATAATAATTTCTGTGTTGTATTTTGACTGGTCTAATTTAATTATTTTTTTCAGATTTGTTTTCACATATATTCTAGCTTAGAACACAGCACAGAATCTGTGAAAACTGTATCATTTGTATTGTGTTTTACAAGAACATCTTCAATAAATTTTGAACTTCGAAGTCTTCTATAAAACTTCTAAAAGCCTACTAGCACTTAGCTATTCGTATCAGCTAACCAGTTGATACAGCTGACACTACGCACTTAAAATAATTATCACCCATTAGCATGTGGTTGCACCAAAGGGCTGTGACTAAAAATGCTACTTTCACTTGGACAAAACGGCAGAAATAGTACATACTCAGAGTACTATAAAATATGTGGTTCTCAGACCTTTATCAATGAACAGGTTGAAGAGGGAGGCATTGGTGAAGAAGAAGAGGTAAGCGAACATCTGGCTCTGGATCTCGGTGTGAACTTGGTACTGCTGCAGGAGGTCCGCAGTGGTCTGGAACACACTCACTACCCTCCTCACTGCCTCCGGCATCACACACACGGTGCAGACACACACACCCACAGTCCGCCGACATGGCTCTGAGGATGAATCGCCTCCGAATGGGTTGCAGTCCAGCAGGGCCGGTAAAACCACATACAAGGACTGAAGAAAACGAGTGCAGAGTCAGTTTTACAATCCAGCACCTTTGGTAAGACAATACAGTAGTAGAAAGACCTCCCTTCAATAGATGATTAGAACATAGTTCGAGAGGATTTTGGAGGAGCCTGTCTTATTTAAACCTCAGCCATTAGTTTGGGTTGTTCTTGTTTGTTGAAGTGAGTGGTATCACCATGGCCAGATGCAAAGCTCTGAGTGGCTCAGTACTAGCAATGGGATTCGAGGATCGTGAACCGGAGGTTCAAATGCCAGTTCATACTGCTTGCCATTGGCAGCCAGAGTCTGAGAGAACTCTTCCTCCATGAGAGCTGGAAATGGTTAAATATGGCCTGCCCAGATATTCTCAGATACTCTGAATATATAGTAAATTGGTTTACAAAACATTGTCTTTCTTGTAAGTAAGCTGGCATTTTGGACCTTTTAGCTCAGATAATTAGGTTCCAGAATATATACTTACACAGGCATATTTTATATAATCATGAAAGATACAGTATAACAGAGAAATTCAGCCTATATATGTTTTATTGTAACTTTAGTATGGTAAATGCAGAAAGCTCCTTTCTGGAAGCTTTTAAAATTGTGGTTTATATTGACTACAATTGTGATTAATTGTGAAGCATTAATGGCTGCATAGAATGAATTTCAATGATGGCTAGAGATGGAACAAATACCAGATCCAGGATTTGGAATTACAAAAACCTTATTACTATAATATTAACAATATTAAAAATATTAAGTTAATACAATATTTAAGATTGTATTTTAATATCAACTGCTCTTAGATTTTTCTTTCTTCTTAAATTTTGAACAAAAACTGTTTATATTAAAAATGTTTATTCTTTTTAAGCTTGAAGTAAGCATGAGAAGCACATCTATGAAGAATGAGCTTTATTCACAATTCTTAGAAGGAAATTTATTTGAAACCTACTTATGCAGTTTTAACAAAGATTCTGACATTCACCATTGTTTTCTTATTTGGGATTGATGGTATCCACCATTTAAGCTTAACAGTGAACAATTTTGCACTGAACAGGCCATGAATTTGGATGAAGTAGGATTTCTGATTTCTCAAAAAAATGAAGATATTGGTAAATGATGAAGATCTTTAAAATACTTCTGTGAATCCACATCAGAATAGTTTTAATTATATGACACACATTTAGCTCATACTGTACATTCCCTTACCTTAGTGATGTAATAGACACACTGTTGAAAAGTGTACATGATCACTTCCTCCAGAATGGTCATGGCTTCTTCATTGGCTGATATTGTTGCAGAGAGCAGAGATTCTTTAGATCCAGCTGAAAAAATAAATTAAAATAAGTTATCCTTCAAACAAAAAAATCCCCATAATCAAAAATGAGATAATTCCTTGCAGTTGATAACTGCATCAGGGGTTGCTCTGGTCAGTCTAACATTAGTTTATTGCCTCTTTAGCCACTCCAGAGATTTTCTAGTGCTGGATAACTGCACTGGCGTAGCACTGGTTAGCCTATTGTGCACACTTGCCAGCTGCATTGGTGCATATGGTTATATTATTATTAATTTTTAGCTTATAGCCTGCCACATGCTGAGGAAGCTGTTGCACTTAGCTGCAAAATAATTATAGAGTGGTAGAGTGTATGAAAATTTTACAGGCACATGTGTGGTGAGGGGTAAAGACTGTAAGGCATGGGTGTCAAACTCTGGCCCGAGGCAAAACCAAATGACTACTAGAGCTGGTCTGCTGATATTATAAAGCGCATTCACCAGTAATACTAAAAATCCCATAATGCCCTGCTGTTGTTTTGGCGCGTAAATCAGGACAGGACCCAGAAATGCCCTCTCCTCTGTGACAGTCGTCATAGCAACCTCATACAACAACTGTCAGCGTCTTACCCCTTCCCAAAAATGGCGTTCATTTGTTCAATGTTGGCCCGCGACTTTGTTCAAGTTTTAAATTTTGGCCCACTGTATATTTGAGTTTGACACCCCTGCTGTAAGGTAACAGTTTTGGGGTTTTGGATCTTCTGATTGAAGCATGAATAATTGAATGGCTGTAACTGAAATGGATCCCACTAATGATTGTCAGCCATTTTCCACTTGAGTATCTGAGAATCTGAATGTTATATTGAAGACATTATTATATCCCACAGTTCACTGGTCATTTATAATAAATATCATAACTTACTATGTGCTGAATATGGACCAGAACGCAACTGTGAGTCTCTTTATTAAGCAACACGGTGGAAAGAATGGAGCTTGCGACGCTTGCACATATAGCTGCTAGTAAAGAAGGTGATAGTCGTGAGACACTAAATGCTGTGAAGTTCTCCAGTAACGTTAATTCATTAATAGGAGGTTTATATGTGTAAGCAACATAAGGACAATTCCATGGACAGCACAACTGCTTACTGACTTTAATCCAGATTTCATTGTGTGTGGGTGTGTGTGTGTGTGTGTGTGGGCGGAACTTAAACACTCCTCAGACACTCACGTGTTTGTTTATGCAAGCAGTGCTGCTGGGATAGGGATTCATTTCGGCCACAGCCACTGTTTGGGGTTCAACTGTGTGTGTGTGTGCGTGCGTGCGTGTGTGTTTCTTTGTTAGGATTTCAGCAGTAAAGTGATTTAAGGTGTACTGTAGTATTCAAACTGCTGGATATCATACTGTGTACATTTGCTTAATTGGAAACAAAGAATCCCACCAAATTCTTACTAATATCAGAGTCAATTACTAGAGAACATAATCAGCTGATAAATCCATAAGTGAAATAAAAGTTAGCTAAATATAAACCAGTTAAACATTTACAGTTATATACCGTATTTTCTGGACTATAAGCCGCTACTTTTTTTCCACGCTTTAAACCATGCGGCTTATAATGAGGTGCAGCTTTTTCATCTAATATATGTTATTTTCCAGTTGTTTTTTTTACTTTGCGGGTGCGGCTTATAGTCCAGAAAATACGGTATATTCAGGTTTTAACTACAGTAAAGTGTTTGTTTGACCAAACTGTTCACTTCTTTAAGGGTCATTTAACTAAGAAGAATAAGAAGAAGAATTATTATTATGAAGTATCATATACTATGATAAGTCATAATGTTTTCTCAGGCAGTTATCATACCAAGGAAATCTTATGTCACTGAAACCCTAGTGTGTACCTTTAGTGTCCATCATTTCAATGGTCTGCATATACACTGGTGATTTCTGCTGGATGAAGTACAAGATCTCGATCGCGTTTGACATCCAGAAGAAAATAAACTGAAGGTCTGGCACAAGGTCAGAGATGCTGAGCAGAGACAAGGAGGCTGGGTCCTGGCTGCATCATAAAACACACAAATACACACACACACATTTACAGTGAGCCGCGTTAAAATGTCACAAATCAAATCAGCTTTTAACTGAACAGAAATATATGACTTTATATGACCCATGTCATCACACACATGCATGCACACACACAGACACACAGGCACTGCTACAAGGTGGAATATGATACTTACTGCTGAGCTTGCTTCTGTGCCAATTCCTTTGTCTTCTCCTGCAACACATATGCGCGCACACACACACACACGCACTGCAATTAGTGTCATCAGAATGTGAATGGCCTTATGTGGAAGGTACAATACACCTCAATATAGTCTTCCCTTCTCCCTCGTCTCGTTCTTTCTCTCGGCTCTCTCTTGTCTCCTTGGTTAATATTCAGACAGAGCAAGGTTGACCTTCTGTAATTGGATTTTAATAATTAATCGGTTAAGGGAGAGGTCTGAAGCAGCCATTTAACGCTTCAGCGTGGTGTCATATATGCTCGCTCGGTGGGTGATCGCCAAATTACACACAGCCCCCTCCTCCTCCTTGGCTACTTGTGCTAACTCCCCGTAAAGGTAAATGTTAAGCTGAGGGTGAACAAAGACAAAGAGGCCACGAAAGGTTCCTTCACGACCTTCACAGAGGAGGTCACATTACACCCTCTGCTCTTTACTGAAATGATTTCAAAGAGTGACATGGAGCCAGTCTGCAATCCTGCAGTTTTATCCAGGTAATAGGCAGGAAATGATAGCAGTCAGAAATCAGGGTGTAATAATGTGTGGATTTGTTACAATCATGGAATAGATATTATGGGTCTGTGTTTAATGGAGAATAAACTAACTGACAGCTGACTACAGTGAGTGCAAATGACAAATGTTTTATTTTCCACTTTTATAAAAGACAAATGATGCTTTGTAGTTTTGAAGTTGTGACCAATTGCCTTTTGTTTTTATAACAGTCCAACATAAAAATATTACCTATGTTAGTGTGTCTTCACTGTTTCCTGTGTAATTTACTGCTTAACACGCTACAAGCTGTGCCAGTTCCTCAGGGAGGAACAAAATGGCACTAAGCAGACCTTGCACAACTCTGTTTTAAATAAATGTACAGAAACCTAGCTCAAATGTTTGGATGTAGAGCTAGATGGCATGATTAATCAAGAATCATGAATTGTTTACAATTTTTTTTTTTTACAATTAATGAACAAATATTTTAATGAACAACATACATCATTTTGCTTTGGTACAAGCTGCTCGATTTGCTAGGCAACTGCTTAGAGATGCTACTTTGCAACAATTGTTTGAGCCATCTGGCCTTTTCCAGTGATGATGGTGATCAAACCACAGCCCTAACAAGCTGCTTGAGACCTGGCTAAAAGTTATCTGAAAGCAATATTTTTTGAGAGGCCCATATGTTTGCATGGCACTCCTTTCTTTTTTATCTGAAATGGCATAGAACAGTGATTCTGCATGACATTTTCATCTTCTACTGACCTTCTACTGGCAAATTTGGAACCATGTAGATTCTACAGGCTACTGTGCAAGTGAGATATTTTGTGAGCATTTATACCAGCTCCCCTATTTATAAACTGCAGCTCCCCTATCTATTTGTATTTGAGTACAGGCCAGTCTTGCCTGTACCAACATGGCAGATGCATTGATATATCAAAGCAATAGGCTGCAAACAATGCAGCATCTAGGTGTCTACTGCATCTGGAAAGTATTCACAGCACTTTTTGCACATTTTATGTTACATCCTTATTCCAAAATCGATTCAATTCATTTTTTCCCTCAAATTTCTAAACACAATACACCACAATGATTGGACATGATTTGGAAAGGCACACACCTGTTTATATCAGTTTCCATAGTAGACAGGGCATGTCAGACCAAACCAAGCCATGAAGTCTAAGGAATTGTCAGTAGACCCCACACAATTTCTGCTGCACTGAAGGACCCAATGAACACAGTAGCCCCATCAACCATAAATGTAAGAAGTTTGGAACCACCACCACTGTTCCTAGACCTGGCTGCCCAGCCAAACCGAGTGATCGTTTTAGGAGGGCCTTAGTTAGGAACGTGACCAAGAACCCAGTGGTCACTCTGACAGAGCTCCAATGTTGCTCTGTGGAGAGAGGAAAACCTTCCAGAAGGATAATCATTTCTGCAGCACTCCAACAACCAGGTCTGTGTGGTAGAGTAGCCAGACAGAAGCTACTCCTATATAAAAGGCATGACAGCCCACCTGGAGTTTGCCAAAAGGCACCTAAGACAAGAGACATCCTTGGTCCAGACCACTCTGGACCTCAGACTGGGATGAACGTTTATCTTCCAACAGGACCACGAGAACACAAGCCAAGAGAACAAAAGAAGAGACTGTCTGTAAATGTCCATTTTTGTACGTTATGTTTTTTTTTTTTTATATAAATTTGCAAAGATTTCAAACAGACTATTATCACTTTGTCATTGTGGGGTATTGTGTGTAGAATTTTTGAGGGCAAAGAATAATTGATCCATTTTGGAATAAGGCTGTAACATAAAATGTGGAAAAAGTGAAGCGCTGGGAATCTGGATGCACCATATATGTCTATGGCTGAAACCAAATGCATGAAGGAGAAAAGACATCTGAGGAGATGGTGTGTACAGCCACTGAACACATATGTAGAAAAACAGTAATCAATGGAAAGCCCAAACTCTTACGTGCCACTTTACTTTTGAAGGTACACTGTAAAATGGAAGGGGCAACAACAAAGCACAAACCCAAGCAATGGTTTGAATCCTCTTGGCAATTTTCAGCAACAGTTTCCCAAAGCTGCCAGGTGGGAATGTGTTAGCGGAGTGCTTGATGCAGAGGCAGAGCAAATAGGCTGGTGTGAGCTTATGGTCATCTCCACTTGGCTCGATCAGTGTCAGCACCCGGTTCACCAGCGCATCCTCATGAGCCCGCTCAAACTCTAGTGCCAGTTTCCTCTTCTGTGAGTTACGCAGGGGAGTCTTGGAGCTACGCAGGGATGACCCAACTGTTTCCCGCAGAATGCTCCCACACAATCGACATGCCTCCCCTTTTTCAGGCCCGCCCCCTGATTCACTGTCATAGAGTCTCGCGAGCACACGCAGTCTCGTGAGGGTCTGGGCAGGAAGGGGTTTTGCACTCAGTGGGTCCTTGTACAGGAAGATATAGTGAGCACCAAAAGAAAGCAAGTCACCATGCCGTAGTGGTGTGGGACGCTCTATACGAGCAAAGTTGACCAACACGTTGCCATGGGCAACTGGCTCAAGCAGCAGCCGTGAGTCTGGAGAAGAGGAGGAAGAGGAGGAGGTGCGTCGAGGAGGAGCGCGACGGATACGGCAGTGAAGCGGCAGAATATCTGGAGATGACAGACAGATGTTCGGTCGTGCTGACGCTGTCTCTTGACCCACAGTGTGCTGCTCTCTGTTCAGCAGGTATACGAGACAATCCTGTAGGCAAACAAATAAAACAAAATATCACAACATTTCAGTGAATACTGCCAAAAATCTTTCAGTGCAGGGCTCAAACTGATTGCAATGTTGTAATGGGAAAGTGAGTCCACACGTTTGTGAATGCAGTCAGCTACTTCAAGTTGCCCCATTGCTGACACAGATGTGTAAATACTCACAGATTCTCTAGTCCCTGTAGAGTAGTGTTGTCAATAGGACTCTATGTAGCAGATAAACATGAACCTTTTTGCACCATGGCTAAATCCAGGTGTGGGCTAGAGGGATATAAACCCCCTAAGAACTGATTTGTGGAGTAGTGGAACTGTGTTCTCTGGAATGATGGAGCTCCATCCAGTATTTGGGGATGAGTTCAGGAGTTTGGGATGAGGTGGGATGGTGACCACCATGCTGACCTCACCAAAGTGTTACTAAATGCAATCAAATCCTCACAGCAATGCTCTAAAATCTAGTTGAAAGCATTCCCTGCACAGCAGTTACTACAACAAAAGCAGAATAAACTCTTTTTAATACCTTTGATTTTGGAAGAAAAAAAATGAGGTGTCCCAAATACTTTTGTACCTTCAGTAAAGAAGATTTCCGTGTCCTGCAGGCTGAAAGGCTTTTCCCCTGATAAAGGAGTTTCCTCTCACCAGCCAAGAGAATTTCCCCATGGCAATGGAGGTTTCCACAGCTTGCCAGCTTAGAAACCATCCCTGGGGATAAAGGTGCTTCCCCCCTGCCTGCCGAGAGTTTGGACCCTCTGGCTATGAAAAATCCTATGCACAGCACTGCATGTTCCTCCTACGCCAGCTGGGGCACTATGTGTGTGTGGTGTTATGTAGTGTTGATACATGTGTACTGAATTCATGGGTCTAAAAACAGCACAACATAAATTTCACGGTAGACCTTGATGGCCAGATTTGTGTACAATTTTGTGCTTCTCCTGCTCAAGGACACCTGATTCAACTCACCTGCCAGGTCTAGTAGATGTGTTTTGAGCAGGAATACCAGCTCCATACAAACTCCAGCTCTCGGTTGCCCACCCCTGTTGTGTTCAGACACTTCTAAACACTTGTGAATGTCCAAGTAGATCTTTTTTGAATGGTTAAAAGGTCATCACTTGCCTGTCGATTGTATCCTTGCAGGAGCAGAAGATGAGGTGAGTGGTAGAGTGAGTGCTTGACCCCACCCCCGTCCCTCTCCTTGCGAACTTCGGTTTCCCGTGCAGAGCGTGCTCTGACAGGCCCAGGTAGAGTGGAGTAGTAGCGTTTGGGCTCCTCCCCAGGCATACCCACCAGGTTGAGGCTGGTCTCACTGAGGCTGCGGCAGAAGGACGAGCCGTGCTGTAGGGTCATCGTTCCTTTAGCGCGATTCCGCTGAAGCTTCCGGGCCTGAGCATTTATATCTGTTACATACAGATGCAGTCAGTTAACTGGGAAGACTTCAAATACTAAATGTTTAACCTCTTAAACTACAGCACAGTTCTTTAACCATTTCATTATATTACAAGTTTATTTAACAAATTCACATCATTTGTTCATAGCTGTTATTGAGTAGTACGTTTTAAATTAGTAATGACAATAGTTGGCTTAGAGCTCAAGAGGTTAACAGTAGAATAACTGATTCCCAGAGTTCCACTTGAGCAGCATGCTGTTACCAAATGCCTTCACCAGTTCATCAGGAAAATGCAGCCAAAATGCACATGAACATCAACTAAAACAAGCATTCTCAACAACAGCATATACAAGACATAGCAATGAGTGCGTGCTGCCATTGATGACAGTGATGTAAGCAAAAAGTGTTATGATCCAACCTGGCCTTAAAACCAGTAAAAACTGTCAAGTTGACTCTTACACTATTGGGAAACATACAATACAACTCCAAATATTATTGCTTCATCTCCCAGAGAAATAAAAGGTGTGAAAGTCCTTAAAACTGGCATTTTCTGTTGAATCTGCATCACCATTTTTACAACTCAGTGCCATCAAATTTTGATTCAGTGTCCGGAAATAATGAGCTTTTACATTTTGATTAAGTAAGCAATTATTTTCAGATACTTTAGATTTAGGTTTTAGACACTGAATATTAGACACTGAATATCCAAGAATGTTTTTTAGAAAGATCTTTCATTATTTTAAAAAGTATAAAATTCATAAAAATACACTGAATTGAGATATGTCAAGTTTGAGAAGCTAAATAAAAACGAAATAATTAAATAAGTACAAATAAGTAATTGTTTCAAGATAAGTTCAACTTCTGAGAAAATCAAAAGAGTTTGAATCAAAATAAAAAACGAATGAATTCAAAGTTCAAAAAGGGAATTATTTCCCCAAAATATGTCCTTATTTGAAATTCTGAGACAGTGTTGCCAGAAACAGAGAATAAGAAATAAAAATGAATTTTTGTCCTCTAGTATGTAAAAAATGGATTGCATACTGAGCAACCTAACCTCTAAAGCATTACACTTATATTTGTATAAATTAATAAACATTTCAATGACATTTAATGAAACATTCAACTGTAGGAACAAAACAAGCATTTAAGCAAAATGTGTGGCAGATGCTACAAGCCTGAAGCACCAGGAACCCTCACAGAGTTAGAGGTGAGATGCTGAATGGTGAACCCCAAGCCTGAATGCATGAACAAACTGAACCAGGAGAAACGAGCAGGTTGTGTTTGGGGATAAAAGGAGGAAGTAGGTATGAATGGGCTGCAGCATTGCATGATCATTGGGAAAGGACACAGGGGGGCATCACAGGTTTTACTGATGCATTAACAAAAAGACTACATGATAATACCAAAAGATATCCAGCAATTCTTTATGAAAATGATTATGGTAACATATACAGAGGTATGCAGAAAAGTACCCTTTTCTGTTACTGTGAATAGTTAAGTGATTAAATGATCTCCAAAAGGCATAACATTAAAGATTAATCATTCTTCTAATCAGCATTTTAAGATTAGTGGTTTATTATTGTTTTCTACACTGTGTTTGTTCACAGTCCTCATAAAGAAAGTCCAGCTGATGCAAATTTCAAAGCTTAATAAATACTTTGACTCCTCAAACCTTGTCCCAACAATCAACAGTGTATCAACAGCTGTGTACCGAGGTGTACTGATAAAAGGGATAACATTTAGAATTTCATAAAAAGTACACATCAACTGCATTATGCTTAGGAATTGTGTTGCAGCCTGTTTCACAAGGAACATAAAACTGGTAAAGGACAGAATGGACTAAATAGCAACAAATTCTGCAAGAAATCAAACATCACATCATCTGTACAAAACTGAAGATAAAAAAGAATGAGTTTCTACAGCAGGATAATGATCCAAAAAAAAAAAATCAAACAACAAAACCATGTCTGCCATGGTTGGGAACATGCAGGGTATCTAATCATCTGCTTTGGGCCACTTCCATTTTTGTTATTCTGAAGTAATGGGAATATAAAAAATATATTACACTATATTTAGAAATGTATAACCTTTAACTTTATGCCTTTTAGAAATTAGGTCATCTTTAACTCATCTAGCAATTAATTCACAGAAAAGCTAGGGGTGTCCAAACCATTTCATGCCACTGTAAACATGAAAGATCCATTGCTGCATAGTATTATAGCATCAGAATACCATCAATACCAAAAAGGATGAGGAAAAAGCTTGGTTTATTGCATTTTAACAACATCATTGCTTAGCAGATGACACTGTCTTAAGAAAACTCTCCGGAATCTGTAACTTTATGTTGCTAAAGGCTTTTCACAATTTTGTGAAAATAATACACAGATATGAGCAATATTTAACATGTTGCTATTTACAAATACAGATTACGAAACATAAATGCACAGTTTTCTTATCACAGTGCTGATGGCATGAAAGTTATACAAATGTTTGACATGAGGTGTTCATAAATCTTCTGGTACTCCATTTAGAGGTAAGTCTTATGGGCGGGTAGAGATTAACCCTTAGAAGTTACCCTTATTTCTGACAATTATTGTCATAAAATGACAATTGTTTTAAAAGTTAATACACAATAATACACAAAAATGTATCCATTGTAACACAAACAGAGAAGTGGAGACTTTTTGCAAGTAGAAGAAGACATACAGTGGCATTCAAAAGTTTGGGCATCCCTGATAAAATCATCTGTGAAAAAAAAAAAGGAAACCGGTTTACAAAAGGGAGTAAGATCTGTCCTATTCTGTAATCATGCCTTTGTCAGCTGTGTGTCATTTATCGTTGTTACTTATTTTTCTGTGTTCGTCTAATCTCTGTTGTGTTTCTTTGTATTAATAGTTATGATTCACATAGTTTCGTTTTGCTCTTAAAGCCTTGGCTAAACCTTCAGGTTGTACTTGGGTATAATCCATTGAGGTCTAGCTGTGTGTTTGGGATCATTATCCTGCTGTAGAAAGCATCCTCTTTTCAGCTTCAGTTTTTACACAAGAAGTATTCACATCCAAAATTTGCTGAAATTTAAGGTAATATTAGTGCAGGATTTGCTGCACAGTAAAATAGTGCACCTCTACTCGAGCCTTCTAAATTCTCCGTGTCTTCTGCAGTCAAACAGGGGTTTTGAATGGTCCTGTGAGCAGACAGTTTTCAGAGTCAGAGTTTTTATAAATCTTTTAGCTCTTACATGCTAATTAAGAGTCTTGGTAACTGTTAAAGAGTCTTAGAGACTGTAGAGTTCTTTGGTGCCCAAACATTTGCATGGTCTAAAACTAAAAAAGAAAAATAAATGTTGAACTTGTGCCTTAAACAGCCTAGTAGAGATGCTGTTCTCTTTATCACAGGTCAGTGGAGCATCACAGTTAAGGTACAAAGCTGCTATTTAAGGTACAAAATCTATGTAGTGTTGCATTAACTATTCACTGCAGCAAACATTTTGCCCGGGGGAACTTTTATGCCACTGTATTTTATTATAAATTTGATTAAGTTGTTGGGTATTCAGCCTTATGCAGAAAGAAAACCCACCCCATGCATTTGTCATATTAGAAGAGATAGAGCAACTCAAGTGGAAATCTTTATGACAATAAATAATTAATTACATAATTAAGTACTTGCAGTTGAATATGAGAAAATGAGAATCTCAAGACCTCTAAGGGTTAGTAAAAATTATCTTATTTTGGTGAAAGGACAGAATTTTCATCCTTTATTTACCTGGAGTTGCAGTTTTGCAAGCTGGAATAGCACAACATAAGGTATAAATTGTAGGTATGTAATCATCAATGTTTTAATCATCATAATCATCAATATTGTTTATCTAAGAAGGTGGAGGTTATAGTATGATTTCAGCAAGAATGGAAATGAAATGTATAATAATGAAAGGGTTTTAAATAGGAGATCACTGGTAAAAATGGACCCAGAAATACAGATAACGTGAATTAAACGTATGTGTAGTAATGGTTTATTGGGTGTGGTGGAGCTACTGGGGCTGCACAATTATCCACAATCATATTAATCGAGCAATTATGGCTTAAAGTTCACTTACTGTGAAAGACCAAATGTAATGTACTGTACAATATGGCAAATGACCTTATGCCCATGATACTTTCAGTATCACTGAGTGTCCAGTCAGACGTGGTGAGAATATCGTTAGCAGTAAAATAAAAGATTGATTGTACAGCCCAACAGTATACAAACCATAAGAGGTGGAATATGCAATGTCATATCAGGCAAAGTGGTGGTCAGTGGGGTTGGTGGTTGACACCATACCTGAGGACAGTCCCCACCTTTAATAATTGGAGTGCTGGGTAGTACCAAACGCCAGCCCCGGGGGGAGCTCCGGTGGCATCTACCATGTCCCGCTCTACTCAGAGTGGACGTTAACACAGGGGAGTTCGTGTGAGGCCCTGGGAGCAGGTGCACATCGCAGAACAACAGAGCAAGAACACATCCATAAGTGAGGAAACACCAGACATGCACACTCGTTGTTCCAAAGAAGATAAGGACTGGGAACAGGAATACCATAAATACCAAATCCACATTTAATTCAGTTCAATATATATATATATATATATGTGTGTGTGTGTATATATATATATATATATATATATGTAAATACTTGGTTTCATGATACATTGGATAGTTTTTTTTAAATCTTTTTAAATCTTGGTGTCTGTCTTGGTGAATAGAGGTGGGATTCACAACATGGAGTTCAATACATGGAAGTGATAAACTGTGAACCTTGTCCCTGTTGTTCCTCCAAAAGAAAACCCAGCAGAACCAAAACAGACCTGTAAAATTAACCAATTCTAAACCCCAAAACTGTTAAGGTTTATATTTATACCCCCAAAATATACATCCAGCTCACAGCTGAAAGCCATAGTAACAATGAAACATTACGGTAACTTCAGGAGAACATGGTATTGTTGATATTGAAGAGCAGCACATCACCACCAGCTAGATTAACTATAGTCAACCAGCTTTGACCATCTCCCTCAATCCTTCTTTCCCTCAGAAACAAACACCAGGTTTCTCAACCTGTGGTCTGGGGACCACCAGTGGACCATGAAGGACTCTCTAGTGGTCCGCATGACCATTCTCAGGGGGAGGTAGTCGTCCACAGTAGGCTGATAATGCCCTATGATAAAATATGTTTTCTTGTGGGATGCTATGCTTTCTAGTTATAAACAGGTGGGCCATGAGGTTGAAAATGTTCACAACCCCTGAACTACATTAAACCCAAACTGGAGCCAAATACAAGAAGACTTCATAAAACTACTTCTGAATAAAAATTGCTTCCACGTCCACTTAAGAATCTAGGCGCCACAGTGGCATTTAAGAGGGCTTTGCCAAGAGCTTTGCCAAAATTTTCTCACGACAATTTCCAGTAGACTGGGATTTCTGCCACTGCTGGTAGACCTGTATGAGAGGGCACTCAAATGCAATCACTCTTGTAAGCCAGTCTGTTTTGCATTTTCCACACATCCAACGAGACATTCACTGCACTGTACCACCTCTTCTCAATCGAAGAATCCAGGAATCCAAAGTCCTAATGCAACACCAGCTAAACATGCAAGGTGTTAAATTTTGTCCAGTAAACTAGCCAAATCGTACTTCAAAAAGTAAAATCAGAGTGTTTCATGTTGAGATAAAATAACAAGGTTGTAAGTTGGGTGTTAAATGACATCTGAGTATTTTTCACCTCAACCAAAGTGACATGCATTTAAAATAAAATGCATTCTGTAGCAGTGTGGCTACAAAATCAAATGAGGTTGTTCTGGGGTCAGACATTTACACCCTTATCCACCTCAAAGCACTGTTGAGCGGCTCAACTTGCTGCTTCACAGCTCAATTAACTCCTGTGACTCTCTCCGTAACCTTCTGATGGCTGTAGCAGACGCCTGGATTACATCACTTTCATTAACAGGAGAGGTGAACTCTGACACTCTTCTGGCACAGTGAAAGGGCAGCCAACTACACTGTCTGAGACGAGCCATGAGCTGTTTTGTGACAAATGCGGTGGAAATAGTGATGTGCTGAATTCACTTGACTAAATAAGATTGTATTACATGAACATTTGGAGGGTGTCTCTGAAATAGGGGTGGGCAATATGGTAAAAAAATCATAATATTTAAAAATATTTTCATGATACACAGCATTAACTGTGATTCTCTGACATGCAGATAAAATGCAGCACTGTTGCCAGATTCTTAAAAATTGCTAAATCACTGTTTAGTACAATGATTTTTATTCAAAATGTTCTAAATCCAATAAAACTGCACTAATTATACTTTAATAATCAGAGTGCTGGGCAGTACCATTCACCAGCCCTGGGGGGAGCTCAGGTGGCATCTACCATGTCCTGCTCTACTTAGAATGGACAGTAACACATTGGAGTTCATGTGAAGCCCTGGAAGCAGGTACACATTGCAGCACAATAGAGCAAGAAAACATGCATAAATGAGGAAACACCAGCATAAAATGCACTTTAAACTATTTTCTACTTTATGATCATGAAAAACAATTCAATTATTCACTTTAACAAACAACTGTCCCTTTTGTCTCATGGTGTTACATTTTCTTTAATTCACAGGCTGTTGTGATAAGTTATGTTGGGGACAATGGCATACTGCAAATTTGGACAGATAAGAATTTAAATAATATGTTTGTTATTGTAAAAACACACATTGTATTTTCTGAACTGAAATTATCACTTTTTTTGTTGTTTCTATGTATAGGCCCAGGACAAGGTCAAAGGAACAAAATACTAAAGTATAAAATGTTTTAAAAATGGCAATTATAATCATTTTGTGGTGGTGAAATAAATAATATATTTAATACCTAAGTTATTTATTTTGTAATCAAGTATTTCTTATACAAACCTATCACCGGGGGATATAAAAATTCCCCATATTAATAAATCACTCAAAGATTATTTTCTATATTCAATTTTATACCTATACTAAACCTTTACATACTTATTCCATGTTTTGGTAAACTGATTATGTTTTACAGACTTGTTGTTAAAACCAGCAGAAAAGAGATCAGGATCTAGACCAATCCAATGCAATTTCGTGCTGATTTATCGATATTAAGTACAAACATTTGCAAAATTAAATTTCGTCTCAAGTAAATTTCCATCTACAGAACCAAGATCATTCATTTGCTGTCTTGAAACCAACAGTGAACTTGAGAACAAGGGAAGCCTCATATTGGGTTTCCAGCTGGTACAGCAGTCTAAGGTTTCACTCCAGCATCAGGAGGCCATGAGTATGAATCCTGGCGACGGCTCAGACAAAAGAAAAGTGGGTAATTAAGGGTGATGTTTTCACTGATAGTGGTAAAAGCAGAGGTCATCAACATTAGCCACTATTATTGGAAAGTTGTTAACAGATATTTTGAATAGATCAGTTATAAGTGTATAAAATAATAAGAATACTAATAACAAGAGGAAACAAAATAATGTTAAACCTGCATGCATTTAAAATGAATACTGAAACCAAATTTAAATTTCAAATAAAACTTAAAGCTGCTGTAAAGCCAAGGCTGGTGATACGAGCTGGTTGTTCATAGTGTTTGCTTCTGCCTAACTGAATATTCAGTTTATGCATTATTGATTCCTTTGTGGTGGGTTGTGTCAGTGAGTGTTGTTAAATATCTCAACACGGTTCATGCCAGATGCCACCTGGCACCCGTCACACGCTAACAATGTGTGTGTGCACCTGGATTAACAATGCTGAGCAGCAGGTGTAATCTCCCCATCCATCTACCTGTGTTTGTCTTTCTAAATCCGATGTCTTAGCACAATCATTTTCAGTCTCAACCCCTCAGGTGAGGATGATTAATCACAAATCACTTGGTAAGACAGGGCTGCTCATCAAATAAGACAATAATAACCAGCCAAAGACGCATTGCAGGGCTTCTTAGCAGAGGAATGCTTTCTGCTTTAAATGAGCTGCAAAGTCTACAAAAAAAAGTATTGGACACTAAATTTAAAATCATACAAAAGAACACTAAATTTGATTGCGTACACCCTTTTAAAAAGGTGCTACAGAGGGTTCTTTGACCAATGTCACAGAAGAACCATTTTGGTTCCAAGAAGAATCATTTTTGTAATAAATATGTGTGAAGAACATTTTCTTTAGGTTCTTAAAACCATTCAAAGGTTCTTCTATGGTGTTCATTTTGTGCCATAAGTTATACACAAAAAATATGCACACAAATAAAGAATCAAATGGAAAAAATATACATATACATATATGTGTGTGTGTGTGTGTGTGTGTGTGTGTGTGTGTGTGTGTGTGTGTAGTATCTCTCATTTGCTTCTGCTTCATTCTTTGGCTTCGGAATTTGGCACAGTTTTCATAAGTGGTGGGTCTTAGAAGAAGGCTTTCACCTTCATTATCCACTGGTCACCTAATTTTGCACTGACAGATAGTTTGAAACCTTATCTGAGGTCTAGCCATCCCCACCCTGCCAACTTAAAAGTTTTCTTCCAAACATGGCGTGGGAACTGTTTCAAGTGCACAGCAGCAGGTAAGCAGATTTTTTCCAATTAAAGGCTGATACATTATGTTTAATTGCTGTACAAATGATAAATGTTGAAGTATTTCAGCTGTTAACTAAATTAATTAAAGAGGCTAATGAACTCATGCTGATCATATACAGTATCTACTGGGCTTCATCTAGAAGAAAAGAACTAGCTATATTATGTACGACTATTTAGTATACCTCACCTATACGTGAGCTTAAAGTTAAAGTTAACTGGATGGAGTGAAACATTTACAGAATAATATGAGTATGGGCAATATCTATGAACCACTCAGCTATTAAACATAACGTATGTATCACATTTTAATAGGAAAATGCTGCTGTGTACTGAAACAGGTCCTCCACCATGTTTGGAAGAACCCTTTAAGGTGGCAAGATGGGGATAGCTAGGTTTCAGTTGACCAATGGAGATTCAAGGTGTACTTCTTCTTATAAGACCTACTCACCCGTGAAAACTGTTCCAAATTTCAGAAGAAAAAGAATGAAGCAGAAGCAAATGAGAGAATCCAAACTGCAAAGAGTATTAATGTAACCAATTATCTCTAAAATATGTATTTGATTTTTTTTTTTTTGAACTTGCAACATATCTTTTTTCCTTTTGATCCTGATTTTGTTTGCATATTTCATTCTTTTGTGTAAAATGTTTGACCCAAAATGAACTCCAAATTCATTACATTCCCATTTATTTAACATTTCTTTGTAGAACCCAAAGTGGCTCTTTTATGGCAGTGTATACAGAACACTACAGTGTATGTAGCGCCTTTATTTTTAACAGCGTAGGTGGAATGAGTTTTTTCCAAACGCTGGGTTTAACAGAGTCTAGTTACACAAAGCCAGTGTAACTTTCTCACTTGTCTAGGCCTACATCTAGAGTGTCAATTCAATAGCAAAGCCACACACAGACACACCGCCTTTGTGGGGCCAAGAAGAAAACCAGATCATGGTGAGGATAAATTATCCAGAGCAACACTGCTGCGATATTGATTTAACCTCCACTCTCTGTTTTGGCTGAATGGGCCACCTTGTTAAATTTGTAATTTAGCACTACGGCAAACAAAGGGAGAGAGATATATAAAGAAAGAGAGATGCTTCTCAGCTTATTACTACTCAGCGTGAGCCCTTAGGTAATGCAGTGAGTGACAGAAGTGTTTATATTTTTTCTACTTCTGCATTAGTGGGAATATTCACTCCCAGCTCTATTTACAGGATACATTTATATTCATGTTTTTTGTTCATTTTTAATGAAAAAGCCTTCCCTACTGTCCAGCCTTGCTATGAGGAGGAACTATTTCCACCGCAACAGCTCATGACTTAACTTATTCAGTGGCAAGAGCTTTAGTAAGGTCAAGATGTTGGACAATGACCACCTCATTTCATCCCCAACTCCCTAACTCATCCCAAACCTACTGGATGAGGCACCACCATCCCAAAGAAAACAGAAAACACTACTCCACAGATCAATGCTAGGGCGATATACACCCCTCTAGCCCACGCCTGGCATTAGAAATGGTCCCAGTGGGTTCATGTTCTATTCTATTAGTAGTATTTTTCTACAATGTTTAGTACAAGCCTTGTGTGTATTTATAGATCTGTGTCAGCTAGGGCTCGGTGATATCGACAAAAGAATCCTGAAATATTTTAGCTGAATGGCGATATACAATATGTCTTACACTGAGTAGAGGAGGGGCTGAGAGAAGGGGGTGGAGCAGACTAAGGTTTCTGCAAGAATAACACTTTGAATAACATAATGTTATTTAAAAACTTTAAAAGTTGATATTAATGATAGCCTCAGCCCACATCCCACTCTGATAACAAACCAATAAAGGTATAAATGTCGATATATCGCCTCAGCCCATATCCCGCTCTGTTTATATCCTGATATCGATATAAACATCTTTATATCGCCCAGCCCTAGTGTCAGTAATGGGTGCAAATTAAAGTAGCAGAATACATTCCTAACTATGTATTTTCTCCATCGTCCACTCCCTCAAAAACCAACATCAACTAGACACACATTAAAATGGAAAGCACTGGTTTATTTTTTTACTGGAAAGACTGAAGAAAGCCAAATCCAGAGAAATGGGGCTAAGCTAAAAGCAAAACATTTTCCAGCTTGCTAACAGCTAGCAACAAGGCAGCAAAGAAAAAAACACATCACTCCCAAACAGCAAAGTTCTCTAAACCCCCTGATGGCACCTTTGTTTTTCACTGTTGTTGGGTTGTTTTTAACATGTTCCACCCCAACTAACCCACTGCAGTGAGGACAGCTGTCTTTCATCAGAACACTGTTAAACTTGCCAAAACCAGAGGAGAAACTAACCCATTTATATCATAAAGCACATAGAATGAGCGTTTAAACACAGTAGCCCTTGTGGAAAAATCAGAGCTATTTTTGATGACCTAAATAGATTTTTATTAGGGTCCATGCCAAATAGTGAGATATTGGCACTGCTGATCTCACAGCATTATCACCCTCTCGTGTTTATTGCATAATTAATATGGTCTTTTACAAATATTATACATCATGTTCTAGAATACTGCAAGATACAAAGAATGCCTGAATGCATTGTTTGTAATAATGGCAATAAACAATCCTTCTGTCAAGCAATGCAGTTCATTAACAGGAGACAAGTTCTCCTTAGCATATACCACTACCTCTTCTGTTCTTTAGAGAGGGCTCTGTTTTATCCACCTTTGGCTGTGCTCAGAGCCTTGTTAATATATTCAAATTCTTATTTTTGGTTATCTTGTCTTCATATTCATTCCCTGTATCTGTTTTAATGTAAACAAATGTGTCCACCTTCTCAGTGATGTTTAAAATGAAGAGATGATCACTGGTTGGGTTATCGTAGTGTTCAGCATGACAAAACAAAAAGCGTAAATCAGCTTACTGATTACGGTGCAAAGGGAAAAATTTCAATGTTTTTTTTTTATAATTTAAAATGTGTTTGTGAAACAGTAATTTGACCTATTTTGGTCTCTCCCCATTTGTACTGGAACTTAGTCTTGACTGACTGGAAACAAATACCTAGTGGCATTATAAAGGTGGCCAGCAGGTGAAAAGACTATCCTGTAAGGAATTTGGCCACCATCAAAAACAGCACTAAGCACATCCATATATCAAACCATTCACATTCACAAATTAGATATGTATCTACTTAAAAAAATCTGATCTGATAACATTAGGGCAAAAAGTCATTTAATGCCGTGTAATGTGAATGTAATGCTCTAGCACTAGTTCATCTGAAGAGGCAGCCTCCTACTGTCAATTCTCAGACATGTATGTCTGCACTTTGTAAGGCTTGAATTCTGTCATGGATCTTGAATAAGTACAGAGAGTTCTTGCAATCAATGTAAGACCAGATTTATCGCTGCAACAACAGCACCATTAGGCCTAACAATAACCAAAACGGTCATTAAGTATTCAGTAATATGGGTCCAGTGTATTAGAAAATATCACTCAAGGTTGTTTATACTCTGATTTACTGTAGACATGGACAAAGTATGAACCATCTGGGTGTCTGGCTGGTGTCAGGACAGTAAAAGAATGGCGAGTGTGCTGCCATCCTGCCTGCTTCCTGCTCGCCTGTAAACAAGGCTCATGGGATTCCCAGTGTCTTTAGTGAATGCTGAGGTAGACAATACAGTCGAGGAGACACTGAGAGGGAGAAATAGAGAGAGGAGAGAGACCACAAATAGTATAGAGAGCTTTTCCAGCATCAGACCATGATGGAAGTAAATACTGCATATTTGTTTATAAAAATATTTTGGTATAGAAGCAACAAACCTTCAAAAGAATCCTTCATCCAGTACTAACCTGTACCTAAATCAGTGATGGAACCTGAACTCGCAACAAATTGCTGATAGGACAGCAAACAATGACACGCTTGGCTGTCCTGGGGAGTGGGTTATACAGTGCACCTCACTACATCAACCTCATGTTCTGACCTTCCAGAGGCACATTCAGGTCACAACATCAATGGGTAGGGTTCAACTTCATGTTCCCATGGGATTTAACACTGAAAAGACAAACGCTGCACTCCATGAATCAATGAACAAACTGGACAGTGGGTTGGATTTTAATGATCTCAAGCCAAACACCTGGATGTTGTCAGAAGATCTAGTTTTGTTGCTCAAAATGGAAAAGGACCATCCAGTTTAACAAGGAGTCATCTGACTGACATGCAAAATGAACAACCGCAGACAACTGTTTTCTGTCAGTTGAGGTCCCAATGTGAAATGCAAGAGAACATAGAAGATAATCAAACACTATTCTTCTTAAAGTGAGCAAAGTGTACTGTTTGTTGGGCCTCAAAAAGTAAGTTGTGAAACACTGCTATGGTGTACTAATGGCACCATGCTAGCTTGAGTTCCTTGTGTTCATTTATGATAACATGCATTACCTGCAGTCACTGTGTCTTTCTCTTTGGCTGCCATTTCCTCGACCTCCGCTCTCCGCCTCAGCTCAAAGCGCCTGGCAAATCCCTCCTTTGGCTTCCACAGATCCTGCAGGAGGAGGGGTTTCTCGTTGTTGCCCAGTGCCCGCAAACATTCAGTCCGCCACCGGTGCTCTGGCCCCTCAAATCGCCCAATGACATCACACAACACATAGTTGCTGGCAGAAGCTTTGTTCAGCGAATAGCGTTCCAGTGCCTCCTTAATAAGCTCTTGAGCACTGGAGCGAGGCGTGGCTAGCACACTCTTATAATTAGCACCAGCACTGATTTCATCTCCAAAGATCTTCAGCACACCAGGGGCAGAGGTTTGAGTGGAGAGCTCAGCGGGGTCATCTCTGACCTGCTCAGGGAGGTCGGTGATGGAGCGGCGGTCCCGGTAGCTCAGTGTTCGGTAAAGAACCTGTGTGAAGGTGCGGCTCTGACGCTTCAGACGGTTCTTGGAGGGCAGTGACATGCTGGCGGATGAGGAGCCGTAGAACATGGTGTCAGAGCACTCTGGTTGAAGGAACTAGAACTGAGAGAAACATGAGTTTTAAGAAGGTCAACAGCAATCTAGGATAGTTTTTCTTAATCAAGTTCTCGGGGCATATCAGACAATCCAAATTATTTAACTGCTCGATCAGCTCTGTAGGTATTCAGGGTTTATAAGAGCTTGGTTCAGTTGTGTTGGAAGCTGAGATACAACAAAAACATGGGCTGGAGACAACATGATACTCCTATTTTTGCATTTTCTCTGCTCTTCCATTTCATTAAGGATTTTGTAATCAGATGAGGGGCTATATTTGGTTTGGTAGATGAGAGAAACCACAAAGGTGTGCAGGTCATGAACTACTGCCCCCAGTTAATAAGAATGTGTTTACTTTGGTTGAATAGTTGAACATACACTCAAAAATAAAGGTGCATCAAACTATTTTTTTCATGACCACTTATGTTTCCATTAATAAAGATGGTTGTGATAGAGATGTGTGAGTGGAAGAACATTTAAAATGTTAAAGATTCTTTATGTCAGGTGATGGTTCATCAGATCTTTAAAAGGCTCTTAACTCTCTGCTTCAATTGGCTGCACTATAGCACTGCCCAAAGAATCATTGGAATTTTTGTATAAGAAGAGATTAAATAATTTACAAAGCCTCAGTAGATCCTAGAAGATTGCTACCTGACAGTGCAAACTCAAAGTCAGTTATAAATATATTGATACATGTACAGAAATTTGGCAGTGCACATTTGTAGAAGTTAATATGTGATATTTAACTAGATAACTGTGTTCAGTACACCCACCCACACACATATACAATGGGAGACAGGATGGGCCTGGCAAAAGTTTCAGAAAAGCAAACAGGGATGTGGCCAAGTATCTAATGGAAAGGTTGCTGATGGAAACTATGCCATATACAGTATGTGAATAACAGGGCAGAGCAGGGCTGAGTAAAGATGATAAAGAAAGTGCCTTGCTGTAATCTCTGTAGACAGGAATTGCTTGGATCTATCACAAACATGCCTTTAAAGATCCTGTCTAAAACCAACAAAATTTAAAAGCCTAAATTCAGTCTGAACCGGTAGACTGCTGTTACCACAGACAGAAAAATACACAGACAGGGATAGAGAGGGTGGGTGGCTGCATGGAGGATGGATGGATGGATGGATGGATGGATGGATGGATGGATGGATAGATAGATAGATAGATAGATAGATAGATAGATAGATAGATAGATAGATAGATAGAAGATAGACAGACAGACAGACATTGATAGACTATAGCTGTATGACTCTATACACAGCTATATCCCTGTATACACTGTTGTATCCCTGTACACACAGCTATAATTGTATACAAAACTGTATCATTGTATGTGCAGGTGTATCACACTGGTTACACAGCTGTATCACAGCATACACTGCTATATTCCTGTATACACAGCTATCACTATATACAAAATGGTATCCCTGTATACACAGCTGTATCACTGCATTCACAGCTGTATCATAGCATACACAACAGTATCACTGTATACACAACTGTATCCTTGTATACACAACAGTATCCCTGCATACACAACAATATCCCTGTATACACAACTGTATCCCTGAATACACAACTGTATCCCTGTACAGACAGCTATCACTTTATACACAACAGTATCCCTGTATTCACAGCTATCCCTGTATACACAACTGTATCACTGTACACAGCTGTATCCCTGTGTGCAAAATGTATCACTGCCCATAATGTTGTATCCTCTGTATTCAGTTATCACTGTATGCACAGCTGTTTACATTGTATCCCTGTTTACAGAGACAAAAAACAGAATGAATGAAACACACTGACCTTCCATATACAACTCTGCACTGACACTGCATTTATGAACCAAATTAACTGTCAGAGAGAGAGAGAGAGAGAGAGAGAGAGAGAGAGAGAGAGAGAGAGAGACTGCATCAGCCAAAATGCCCTCGCAGTGTGTGTGTGTGTGTGTGTGGCCATCTAATAGTGTGGAAACTCTGACTGAGCCTTTTCACACATGGAGAGCTCCTACACTAATGCCACTACAGCAGGCCTAACATGTGTGTGTGCATGTGTGTATATATTTGTGTGTGTGTGTTTGAAGCAGCCATTATCTGGCAGTTAGGAACCAGCCTTGGTGACTGAAGGTTGCCTGTTTGATTCCCGAACTGTCAGGACACACTGCTGCCCAGCTCCCAGCTGCTCCCCAGGCACCTTGAATAGGGCTGCCAACCGCTCCAGGCATGTGTGCTCATTGCCCCTCAGTGTGTGAATCACTAGTGTGTGTGTGTGTGTGTGTGTGTGTTGATCCCGTTTTGTCACGTGGTCACAGAAAGGCGTGTCTAAAACAGTAACAGTAAGATAAACTCGTCCCTGTTACACAAACTGGACTCGGTACCAAACACAACCCGCTAATGTAACAGCAGTTCAGCCACAGTCGGTGTGAAAAGGGTCGTTGCTCAAGCCGTTGCCGAAACGTAGAAAAGTGTCGAAGCCGTCGGTTAAACTGCCGTTTAACGTCTCACCTCGCCGCGCGCGCAGCTCTGCCGCATCGTTCAGCCGTTACTTTTCAAAATTCCAGATTCCGGCCTCAGAAGGACGCGCGCGTGCGTCCCGTCGCCCTGGCTACTGCGGGTCTCCACTGGCAACGGCGCGAGCTGCACCTGCTCGCGCACACCCCTAATTAATCCGCTTCGCGACTTAACGGGGCAGACTGAGGCGCCTGATCCTCACAAAGCCCCTCGCCGTGGCCGCTCGGTTACGGGAGCGCAGAGCGGCGCTGCGATTTAAAAAGCTGGGCTGCGCTGAGTTGTGCTGCGCCTGGTCGGGCTCTTGTGGACGTGCACTCACGTGGCTGCGTAAACGGGGTGTGCAGGGGTGTAACCGTCCACATGCCCTAGTCCTCGCGCATCCATCCGTTGTCCTGCTTCAGTCGCCCCACCCTTCCCCTCACACACACACACCCTCTGCTCGCGCGTTGACCGTTAGCGCGTGCAGCCTTCCGCCGCGTGCCAGAAAGAGGATAAAAAACAGAAACGTCAGCGTCCGCATTCCGAGCGCGAACGAGAGACTGGAGGAGAGAGAGAGAGAGAGAGAGAGAGAGAGAGAGAGAGAGAATAAGGGAGGGAGGAGTGAGACAGAGAGATCTGATTCAATACACTTTGTGCAGTGTACCAGTTCCATTGACAGCAAAACTGTCCCAGCATGATGCTCCCACCACCATGTTTAACCTTTCTAACCCTAGGTCATTTTTGTGGGTTTTAGTTTGACATCCTTTCATTCACCATTATATATATATATATATATATATATATATATATATATATATATATATATATATATATATATATATATATATTTGTATATATATATACAAAACAATTTTAGATCACACATACCACATATTATTTCCCCGAGATCCTGGACTACTCAGATTTGTCTTCATTTAAATGTAAAAAATGAACTGAATTTTAATATTTGTATGAATTTGGCCATGTTTTGATCTGAAATTTACTTGCACCTACATTATTTTATTTTATTAGTTTTATTATTTTGTTTGTTTGCTGATAGGGACTAAAACAGGACTGACATGGATATTTATAATATGTTCTTCAAAATACTTGACAGTAATCTGAAATGTCCCATATTATTTTTTGTCACTTACGTATGTATCAGTATTAGCATGTCTCATGACTTTTATTCTGAATTTTGAACACATGGAGCAAAGAATGAGAACTAACAATCCCTTCCTTCTTATTTTCCTCTTAAACCCAGCACCTGGGTCAGTGATGGCATTAGTCCCACCCCTTTCACTGATCAGTCTGTAGACAGGCTCAGCATGTACATGTGGAGAGAGCAATAAACATGCACCGGAAGCTCTTTTGACATTTAAACTGGGATTTATTTCAGTTGGAAATAAATGCTTTTTTGTTGATCAATCTGGATTATTCACAGATACTTAGTCACACAATGTTTAGATAGGGCTTGTGGTTTGTTATGTGTATTATGTCTATAGGTTACTCTGATCCTGAGTTATGAAGCTTACAATACCGGCAGGTAACTGCTTGCAACGTGCAGGTTGTTTCTGGAACAGCAGCCTCTCATTACATGGTGACATAAAATTCACTTGAGTGTAGACAGTGACACTCCTGTTCATGCACCTTCCAGTTCACGGCAGGACTGTGCCTTGGCAATTCTTATGTTGTTCCTGACCACCTAAACCAATTTAGTTTTCCTTCACACCGGACTATTTAAGGTTTAAGGCACTAATGAGTACACTCACCATTTTCCAAAATAAAGTGTAATTCAAATGGGATTTTGAGGGCACTACAGTCTCCAAAATGCTATCAATGTTTTACTGTTGTCAAACGACCCACTTGATTATGTCATGAGTAAGCCCTTCACCACTATCTCCTCCAAGAAGTAGGTAGTGCTAAAATGCCAGTAGTGTTGCTGTGTAAAGTTGAGAGACACTTTCACCACCCTAAATTAATAATCTATGTGGGTGGGTGTATGTTTTTACCCTGTATGTTTAATTTTGACACCGTTGATGAACATTAACAAATTTTAGCTGCATCCCAAAGCAAGGCTGCAGCTGAGGAAGTGTAGGACTGTTTGTTTTCAGCCTATGTTTGGAGTCATTTTGAAGATTTAACTGATGTATCTTTCCAGGCCCTTGGTTGCCCACAGTTCTCTTGACAACAGAAATGTAAAAATGGTGAAAAACGAAGGCACTGGAGTGGAGTTAGATTTAAAATCTTATTTTTTTTCCTGTACCTTGATTCATCTTTATTGCCTTGTAAAATTTTTGTTCATATATTGTATTTTAATGAGGTAATTATAATAGGTATTTAGTTATATGTATGTAGTTTATCATGCTACATAAGCTTGTTCACGTATTAACTACCTCCCATAGTAAATGTGTTATTGTCTTAATTAAAAATTAGTTTTGCAACACAATTGCAAGGGGTGGGACCTTTTGGGTGGTGTCATCACGCAGCCTTGTAAGACTACTATGGATGTAGTAAGGAGTAGACTACTATGAATGAGTCGTCATAGTCCTACCACAGACTGGGCTTTGGAATGCAGCAATTGTATGTTGTAGTTGGTTCTTCTGTTGGTAGACGTAAAAGTTACAGCTGATCGTTCTTCAAATGATCTTTACAGTGTTCAACAAACTTTTTCATCACAAATACAATTGCTTATTGTGATTTTTGACACTGCTTGATATTCTGTAATAGGTAAATCCTGACACACTTTAAAAATGACTCTTCAAAGGTTCTTTTGCAGACGCAATGGTTCTATACAGAAAAGACTCATTTATAAGCATACATTGTTCTTTGCCTGGTTAAATGGTTTAGTGACACTTTACTTGAATTCTAAATCCATACCAGTGCATCTCAAAAAATTAGAAAATGGTTAAAACATTTGTGATTACAATTTCCTTCAAAAAGGTAAAGTCACCTTTTATATTCATTACACACAAGTGATATTTCAGGCTGTTTTTGTTTGTTGATCAGTAAGGGTTTAAATTAATACAATTTTTATCAACTGCTAATCACAGTATCAACTTTAAACCAAAAAAAGCTTGACATATATAAATTTAAAGAATATAAAATATGGCATTTATTTAAATTACCAAACAATTTCACAGTATTCTGATTTTTTGAGATCCACTAGTAGATTATAGCAACTATGGTGGTGAGCTCCAAGTAATCTAGAACTACTGTTTGTACTTAAAATGGGTTCATCATGCATGTTTGAACAAAGGCAAAGATTCTATATATAGAACCATTACAATTTGAACATCCTTCAAATTCTTAAATGGCTCATTGCTTGATTCAGTGACTCTTTGAATACATGAGAACCCTCTCGTAGATGTTTGGCTCCTCAAATACTTTGAATGGTTGTGGATGGTTATAAATGATGATTCACACACACACACACACACACACACACACACACACACACACACACACACACACACACACACACACACACACATATAGAGTATGTTTCAAAATATGCACAAATTACTATTTGGCTTATAATGTAGAAGCCGCCTAGGATAACTTTGCGCCCCCTGGTGTCTCATCTTAACATCCAGACATATATGCTCCACAATAATGACACACACGCAGTTTGGAGGATTCTTGGTAAAAAGCATTGTTGTTCAATGACAAGAGTTAGAAAATATACACATGTACAGACACGCTGTACATCAGTGTAAACCAGTGGCAATACAAATGTTGCAGCAAAGTCACAATCACAAATCTGCACACTTTAATTTTACATTGTTTAGAAAGCGTCTTTCGGCAGGATGACAGTTTTCTCAAAGCTTTGAAAGTAGAGAAACACAAAAAACAGCAAAAAATATATACTTGTTTTCATAGATATTTACAGGGATTTTTATTAAATAAATGAATAGATTAATAAATAAAAACAAGGGCAACACAAACTAACCTCTAGATCAGAATCACAACCAGAAATAATCTATTAATCCCAGACGGAAATTGCAATTTCCCTCTGGTTTGGAATAAGCTTGATTTTTCCTTAAAGGGGCATTCCAGCCAAAATGAAAAAACAGTTAAATGGAATTATATGACATTATACATATTCTTACTGCTAGTTTCAGGCCAGAATGCCCATTTAAGGTCAACATTAGGATTCAACTTTGATATTCATTAATTAATAAACAGCAATAAGGCAAGCCATCTAAAAAAAAAATGTTCTGTTCACTATACTTTCACATTGTTTTTTAAAATGTACATTTGCAGTAGGCCCATATTGGCAGTGAAAGCTGTCTAAAACATATAAACAAATTATTATACAGCAAAAATAAGAGTATACACAATATCTAAAAACCACAGTAGTCTGAATTTCAGTGATGGGAATATTTAAAACAGAAAATTTAATTTAAATAAATATAAAAAATAACAAATGCAAATATGTCTTTCACTATTAAATGCAGTACTGTTGTAATGTGCATGTGTTTGTAGACACGTAAACATAGACATTAAAAAATACTTTAAAACACTACAAATGTTAATTTGGGCTGTGACATTTGTAATTTACACACTGTTCACCAAAAAGCAAAATATATCAACACTGACTTCTTCAAAGCAAATGATCAGCAAAGCATGTGATTCATGCTGGCAAAGTGCAATAGAATGTGGAACTTAAGTACAAACCTTAGGGTTTACAAAGTTAGGGTTCTTTAAAGGCTATTCAGTAAAGAACAAAAACACTCAAAGAACAAAGGGTTCTTTGCATCGTGAAATGGTTCTTTAGGGTGTTGGACAATGACCTCTATGGGGTTCTGTATATAAACTTTGTAAAAAGAGTTCCACTATTTTTACAAGTTTGACATTGTAACAATAGCAAAACCTGTGCCATAAAGAACCCTATACAATGCATTCTCCATTAGTCTAAAGAACCCTTACAAGAAGCATAGAACACTTCATTCATCCAAAGGATTCTTTGAGTGTTCATGGTTCTCTATAGAACCAATTTCTTTACTAAAGAAATCTTAAAGAAGCCCCACTTTAAGTGTGTAGTATTGTTATTGTGTAGCTTGTAACAACAGAAGAACCATTTTCACTGAAATATAAAATCCATTTCAAAATTGTTATATATAGAACCCTTTACAGTGCGTTCTCCATTAATACGAAGAACTCTTTATTCACGTAAAGAGGTCTTTGAGTGTACATGGATATATATAGAACAATTTCCTTTACTGAACCAAATTTTCAGGGTGTATTTAAAGGGTCACTCTGGCCATGAGGAAAAATATAACCACTGAATTTGTTGTAAGCATATTTGCTCTGCTTATGCTGGTCCCGTGGAAGCCTCCAGAGAAATATTTTCATAGTTAAAGTTTAGGGGAAAAAAAACATCTAGTGATGCAGTTTAGAGATAAGAGGAGCTAAAAGCACTTAAGGTGGACAAAAATGAAATCTTACTCGTAGCCAAAAATCACATCGGTACATATTAGACTCTACATAAGAGGATATGCTTGCAGTTTTCATTTTCAACCCAACAGCTGAGCACTGCAAAACATACAATGTACTGGGAGCTAATGGCCAGAATGCCCCTTTAACTTCATTCAGAAACATTTATTATAAAACATAAAGAAAAAGAACCAGACTGAAAGGAGTCTCCCTCTTACCAGCAGTGCTAATAAGACTATAATGAAAAACACAGGTATGACGTAAGTACAGCCTTATACACCATTCATAAATGTACCCTCAAACATACAATATTGGACTTAGCATAAAAAAAAGACTTGCACTCAAAGATACTTTGTTGTACCTCAAATGGGTACAGCCTCAGTGACAAGCCTTATATTCTTTTCAGTACAAAAAGTACAACCGACATTCCACTGGCATTCCAGCTGTTATAACTGGAAAAGTTGGTAACATTTAAATCAATTTCTTCTCCAAAAAATAATAAAATAATTAGAAAATCTGTCTCTCTTGCTCTCTCTCTCTTCTTTTTTTCTCTAAATCAGATATTACTATAATGCAGATTTAAATACTAATACAAAATAAACTTCATAATTTTGAACTGAGTTTTTGGAAACAACAAAACATATTTACACATAAAATAAAGTACTGTACTGAATCAGATAACAACCAAAACCTTCAATCTAAAAAAAAAAAAAAAAAAAAAAAAACTTTACAGGAAACACAAAAATACTGTAATAAGTCAATGTAACATTTTTTTATTTTAACAAATTGTGGACTATTTCTGTTGGTCCCTTCATTATATACACATGAAAACGCAACTTTACAGGAGAAAGAAAAAAATATAAAGAAAGAAAATAAATAAAAAATAAAAGTGCCATCACAGCCTCTAATTTTTAGAATAAGTCCCCTTTACATCTTTCATTAAAATAAAGCTTTAAAAAAACACGGAATGGTGAAATAAGCATTGAGTAGCTTTGGCACTACAGTACAAATAGTCCACTTAATCCTGGTCACCCTTACTTCATTACTCTCTCACAACATATACATAAAAGCATATTCCAGTGTCCTTAAACTGAATCTCCATCTGCAGGATACAATCAGACCATGCACCTGTTTAACTGATATACACCTATAAAAGAAGTCGAAGACAGTGGATGGATGACAAAGACAGTTGGTGGCTGAAGTCACTGGCTGGTCTCTGAAGTCACTGGTCAGTTTCTGAAGTCACTCTGCAGTTGCTGAAGTCAATGGCCACTTGTTGATGTCAGTGGGTAGTTGCTCAAGTTACTGCCCAGTTGCTAAAGTGATTGGGTAAAGGCATTGGGTAGTTGCTGAAGTCACTGGACAGTTGCTCTAGTCATTAGACATTTACTGAAGTCACTGGATGGTTCCTGAAGTCCATGGGTGGTTGCTGAAGTCAGTGGGTAATTGTTGAAATCACTGGCCAATTGCCGAAGTCGGTGAGTGGCTGCTGAAGTCAATGAATGGTTCCTGAAATCACTGGCCGGTTGTTGACGTCAGTGGGTGGTTGATGAAGTCAGAGGGTAATTGACAAAGTCATTGGCCTGTTGAAAAAGTCAGTGGTGAGATCCTGAAGTCACTGGATGGTTCCTGCAGTCACTGACAGATTAACAAAATCACTGGTCAGTTCTTGAAATCAGTGGGTAGTTGACAAATGTCAATGGCCAGTTCCTGAAGTCACTGAATGGTTTCTGAAGTCACAGGCTGGTTGCTGAAATCAGTGAGTAGTTGACAAAGTCAGTGGCCTGTTGAAAAAGTCACTGGATGGTTCCTGTAGTCACTGACAGGTTGATTAAGTCACTGCCCAGTTCCTGAAGCAGGTGGTTGCTGAAGTCAGTGGGTAGTAGCTAAAGTCACTGGGTGGTTGATAACATCAGTGGGTGGTTGACAACATTAGTGGCCAGTTACTGAAGTCATTGGGTAATTCCTGAAGTGACTTGACATTGGCTGATGTCAGTGGGTAATTCCTGAAGTCACTGGCCAGTTGCTGAAATCACTGGCCAGTTGACAAAGTTAGGGGGTGGTTGCTGAAGTCACTGATAGGTTGCTGAAGTCACTAGCTGGTTCCTGAAATAACAGCCCAGTTGTTGAAGTCAGTGGGTGTTTGCTGTAGTCAGTGGCCGGTTGACAAAGTCAGTGGGCATTTGACAAAGTCAGTGGGTGGTTCCTAAAATCACTGGCCGGTTGACAAATTCAGTGGCCATTTGCCTAAGTCAGTGGCCAGCTGACGAAGTCAGTGGCCAGTTGAAAAAATCAATGGACGGTTCTTGCAATCATTGGCAGGTTCCTGCAGTCACTGGATGGTTCCTGAAGCCACTGGGTGGTTGCTAAACTCACAGGCCAGTTGCTGAAGTCAGTGGGTGGTTGTTGAAATCACTGGTCAGTTGACTAAGTCAGTGGTCGGTTACTGGCCAGATGCTGAAGTCAATGGGTAGTTGACAAATTCAGTGGGTAGTTCCTGAAGTCACAGGCCAGTGGCTGAAGTTAGTGGTTATTTGCTGAAGTCAGTAGGTAGTTGCTGATGTCAGTGGGTAGTTCCTGAAGTCACTGGCCAGTGGCTGAAGTTAGTGGTTATTTGCTGAAGTCAGTAGGTAGTTGCTGATGTCAGTGGTCAGTGGCTGAATTAGTGAGTGGTTGGAAATGCACCAAAAGAGTCTGGAGTAGTTTACAATTTTACAGACAGAGGTTATGTTGGAGAACTCTGGAATATTCCTTTAAAGGCTTATCTGTGGCACTGGCTCATACTAAAGCTAAAGCCTTCGGGGATTCACCATGTTGACAGCAAAGGAATGCCTTTAGAAACATATAAACACATAATGAGGGCTCAACATTGAAGCTGAACGGTAGCTTGAATGTTCATATATTAATCCACTTATATTATGTACAGAAGTCCAGTTCTAACAAAGGCAATACTGTGTGGTCACAACAGAGACTAATAAACTTCTAATTAATCAGATACATTCACCACCAGTATACAATAAATATCACAAGATTCAATAATAATAATAATAATAATAATAATAATAATAATAATAATAATAATAATAATAATAATAATAATAATAATAATAATTTTCTAACATTTCTAAAGTATTAATAAAATAGAAATACAAAAGGAAAATAATATCACAGACTAGATAAAACAGAATAGTAGTTGAGCTTTTGAGTATAATTTGTTGTCCCATGGAATGTTAAGAGAGATGGTGATGGCACCAGTAAGTGAGATTACCCTGAGAGCAAAACTTTGGCTACTTCAGCCAATCAAAAAGCATGGATCACAGATGGTCCACCCATGAGCCCGGAGACGTCCTGAGGAACATCTTGTTGAAGGAGTTGCTTAATGTTGCATGACTGAAGCAGAGTGACGCCCCAAGCAATTATGGAGCCAGTATTAGATGAATGAATGACAGGAATGAAATAAGAGCTGCACTGACCATAAGAATGCTTTACAAAGCTATGCTCACACTACATGGGAAGGGAAAAGTCAGTTCTAAGGTCTTGGAGCTTTTTGCATTTAATGGTAAAATAAAAACTTTTGTTTATATTGTATTATATACATTTTATGTTGTGAAAGGGGGTATTTCCCTTAAAGTGAACACCATTCTGTAGTAACAAAGTGAATTTGTTACTATAGCACTTATTTTTGCACATAAAGTTTTTGTATAATATTCTAGTGTTTTTGTAATTCTACTACATTTTCATTTATACATGTAATTGTTGAAGCTCCAATTTGAATTTTCAAATGGCTTAACATCAATTTAAAGCCAACCTTTAATTTCAATTTTGTTTGACATAATTCATTAATAAGTCACCATAGTTCTGTCATTATGTAAACAGGTATATTCCTAATTAAAATAAAATTATTAAACTAATCAGACAGACTTTAAAAATGTCATAAGTAGAAACCTACTTGAACTGCAAATTTATTTGTATAACACTTTTACAACTAAAAAGTTGTAAAAAAACGTATTTTTCTTGCAACTATAGATAACTTGGCATGAAAAGTTCCATTTTAAACCTGCATGTTGTATTGCAGTTTTTTTGTTGCTGTTTTTTTACACTATTACTAGGATAATCAATTAGGTATCTTTATTTTAAGGAGTGTAGGTCTAAGATTGGAAATGATAACTGCCTGTAGATTTTAGCATGGTTTTTGAAGCACTTGTGGCATTTCACACAGACACAACACTTGAATACAACAATGTAATTCTACACATACAAAGTTGAGTCTTTTTTACTGTTTACAAGAAGCAAACAGTGTAAACTGTAACACAAGAGACATCCCTCTCTCTCTTTCATGGCAGGAGGGAGAGGGCCCTCTATTGGCAGTGGCAGAAAGAGAACAGACTCCCAGAAAGTTTGTTTTGATACCTTTAGAAGTATATATAAAAGCCACTTTCGTTCATTCACTTGAGTGGATAAAATGGATAATGTTTTTTTACATAATGCTGTACAATTTTCCTTCCTTAAAATGTGTCTTTTTGTAGGTTACACTTCCTTGTTCAATTGTAACCTCACCCTCCATAAGTCCAGGGGTCATTTGTATCAAACATCTAAGAGCAAAAGTGCTGATATGTAATGTGTTTTGGCCTTTTGTGTCTCAGCTGACCCATCCAAGCTCAGCGCATGTGTTTATACAAACTTTACAGCACATTAGCAAAAAACAAACCCATTCAGTCTAATGAGAAACTCTAAAGTCAAAATATGTAAATTTACAAATGTACAGTTTAGTCAAAATCTTAGAAATGTATTTTTTAGAGGGGCAGATAATAGCTCCCCTTGTTGTGATGTTATCTACTGCCTGAGAGACCTTGGGTGCACAATTGACCCATAATATACTCCATGCTATTGCACCAATGACCTGTAGACACATTCCAGTTGTATCCAGCACATTAGTGAATTCTTATTATTCATAATACAGTTAATATAATTGTTTCTAAACTATATATTTTTATTCAACATAGTTGATATTGTTTTTACTGTTATGAGAGACAATAACAGTAACATCCACTGACCTGTAACATACTCCATGGTGTAACACCAGTGATCTGAAATAAGACTCCACAGTATATTGCCTCTGACCCATAAAATATTACATATTGTTACAGCAGTGACCCACAATACACTCCATAATGTAACATCAATCACTCATAATTCTTTCCATAGTGTAACACCACTAGCCCATTATAAACTCCATAGAGTAACACTAGTAGCTCATACTAATCTCATACTAACATACTGTTACTCCACTGAACTATAATACAATCCACAGGTTAAAAACTCTGAGCCAAAATACAATGTATTCTGTTACACCAATGACCCAGAGTTCACTCCGTAGAGTTACACGACTGACCCCCAATTCACTTCATACCGTTACATTCCTGTTGTAGAAACTTCCTGAGGCTAGCAGCCTTTAGCTACTTACTATATGGCTACTTATAGCTACAATCTAGATGCATCTAGATGTTCTGTAATTTCATTCTAACAGATGACCAGCTAAAAAGCATGGTGCAGAAATATAAATCAGTTCAAAAACAACACAAATTAAATATATTCTGTTTGTATGTAATCTTATATCAAACCGTTTCTTTAATGAATGTTTTATACAAGCAAAGCACCTCAGTGACCTGGCGTTTAACTATCTAACTACTAGGAAAACAAATGGGTTTACCAACCAACTAACTGACCAACTAAGCAAATAATCAACTAACCTGATAATCAGCCAGTCCACCATCTATGTAACTTAGAAACTGACTGTCTAGTTAACCAAACAATTTAGTAACCAACTAACTAACTAGGAAAACAAATTAAGTTAGTTTACAAACTAACTAGCTGACCAACTAATTGATATGATACATATCATGATACAGAGGTTGTGACTTAATATACTGTGATATATTTTGATACTGTAAACTTTAATCTAGTTTTAGAACAACTGTCATAGTATGAAAAAGTCTTTTTATCCAGTCAGAATAGTGAGATCTGAAATCTGAGATCTAGTGGCCATACAGTGGTCCAGGTTTAAACACAACACAAAATAACACTGTCTGACACCCATCTTTACATGTAAACTATTCATTAAACGAGTACTGTGTTTCTGAGAATCAATGCAATACTGCAAAATATAATATCACAATATTTCTATATCAATATTTTCTTACACCCCTATATAAATCCCCACAGCACTGGGCTGTACAGCAGTGGAACTGTGCTCTCTGGAGTGATGGAACTCCACCCACTTAACATTTGGGATGAGTTGGAGTTTCAAAGTTACTCATCCAGCACCAGCATCAGCTCACCAATGCTCTCCTTATGCTGAATCCTTACAGCAATGTTTTGATGGAACATCTTCCCAGAAGAGTACAGGCTGTATGTACAGCAGAGGAGGGTCAGGTTCTTTTATTACCCATATAGTAAACCAGTAGTAGCAATAAAGCTTTTCATTAGGCAGAATGGGATGGAAATTTGCGGGCGGAGGTTGGACAGGTCAAGCAATATCATTGTAGAGTACATGGGGTAAACGGAAGCTGGACACAGCTCCCCTTCTCTGAGACACCTCATACACTTTACAACCAGTTTTTCTTCTGCGGTCTGCAGAATTGTGTAAACGGACCCCCAATCTGTCCAGAAATAAGGACCACTGTTCTGTTCATCCATTCAACTTCCAGCAGATTCTTACAGCAGTGTGTGTGTGTGTGTGTGTGTGTGTGTATATGTGTCACCGGGCTGTGCTGGTCTGTTGATTGACAGGTGTATACAAGTACTTCCAGATGGCGTAGTAATGGATGCCTGCTCCCATGGCAACGAACAGGTGCCATATAGCATGAGCGAAGGGAACCACCCCATCACTTTTAAAGAACACCATCCCCAACACGTAACACCCGCCCCCAACCAACAGCTCACACAGACCCGACCTGTCCGCCTAAAGGGGGAGACAGAGAGAGAGACACACAGGGAGAGAGAGAGAGAGAGAGAGAGAGAGAGAGAGAGAGAGAGAGAGAGGAAAGTGTTAGAGGGATGGAGAGTGGAAAGGTAGATGGTGAGTGTGAATGAGTGAGATAACAAGAGGTAGAGATAAAGGAACAATGGAGAAAGATAGAGAAAATGAACAAAAGACACAACAGGACAGAGAGAGAGGATGAGAGAAACAGAAACAAAGGGAAAAAAGACCATATAAACAGTGAGTGAGAGAGAGAATAAGAGAGAAAGAGAGAGAGGATGAGTTCCTGTTCCTCAGAGGACATGTTTACTGTATTTGCAGTCGTGTGATTGGATGCTTTCTTACCATTGAAAGAATAACGAGGGCAGGAAACACTCCCATCGCAGTGTAACACACCAGCTCCATCACCTTATACCTGCAGCGCATTCACACCATATATACAGTACAGTAAGGCTATCTGGCTCATCTGCTGGGCAGCTGCCAAAGGTCTGGAAGCCTTGTTAGATGCAGCTAGATCATTCTACTTTACTTGACACAGACATTCCTCTTTCCTTCACTGTGTTAAGCTCAGAATATAGAACTCCTCATATATATATTTAATCCTAATTATCACCAAGGAGAATCGTACTGAACCCTCAGTGAACATCTAACTAAACATTTGAAGAATTAAACGTGTGTGAATGGTGTTATTCAGAGTCGGTTTGGTGTGAGCAGTCCTTTCTAGAGAAATGTGAGTCAGAACTGTTCACAGTGGTGGTAAATGGACAGAACAGACCTCTAAAGTCATCAACCTCTAAAAGCTACATCGCACAACTTTCATTAAATGCAGTAGTTCAGAATGCACTGCTTGAGAAATTGTAGGGTATTTCATTCAGAAATTATTGTATCCTGTCTTTTGAGTTTCATGAAATTTGGAGAAATCTTAAAATGGTGTCTACAAATAAAGCTTTTATTTTGGAAGGGGTGAACAGCTGGTTTAATCGATTAAGTGGAAGAGAAATGTTAGCGCTTTTAGTACTACTGATCAACCTTGGGGGTCTGGGCTCCTGGGCGGCACAACTGTCTAACTGTTGTCAGTGATCTTTGTGGCTGGATTTTATATATAAACTTCATAATATGTCTACAGAATCAGGTCTGTGCGTTATCCAGAGTTGCCCTTTCATACATGTGTCAGATGTGTTCTTACGACAGGGAAGGTTGGACCTGTGCTGCATGTGTGGAAGTCACAGCATGACCCACTCTGAATTCTTTGGGAAATTACTTGCTCTAGTCACACATGGGCCAACTCTGACATTGCCCTGACTTTGTATTTAGGGGTCTGAGGATATAATGTCAGGGTAACATGCAGTACAACTGAACCAGACATTTGCATTCACACATAGTGATGTCCTGAAGTTATTGTACAGCCTGAACAAATGTTTAAGACAACACAACTGGCCTTCCTCTCTCTGCATAGGTAATGACCCTCCAACACCACATTCACTCAGTGCAATCCATACAAAACTGACAATTACTCTTCTCCGCCAAGCATGTTGAGCTGACCAGTAATTTAAGGATTCAGGGTTGGAGAAATCATGTGATAGGTGGGAGCAGGTGGAGACAGTGGATGGGAGTTAATAATAGGAGAAAAAAAGACCAATGAAAAGGTTCACTCTCTCAACTGTAGACTCTAATAATACTCTGTATGGTGCAAGTGTTTCACATGATCGTCAGGAGTTTGTGCTAAACTGAAGATTAAGAAAATACCTTAATTCCTGATCGGGGGATATATGCAGATCATATGATGGTGGTTGTATCCCTGGTAAGTTTGAATTGTAAATACAAAAGCTATACTAGTGCTGTATCACATTTAAAAATTAATGATTGTTCTATAATTGTTAGAAACCCTTTTGGTGCCATATAGAAACCTTTTAAAAAAGGTTCTATATAGAACCCTCCATAGCACATTGTCCATCAATCTGACCCTCAATCCCTTTCATGATGCAAAGAACCCTTTGTTCATGCAAAAGATTCTTTACATTCTTGCACTTTCTTTACTGAACCCTTGAAGAACCATTGTTTTTTTTTTATGTGTGTAGTCATGGTGATGCCTGATTCCGTTCACTACCACTGTAAAGAGTTTGTATGGTTCTCTAAAATGAACCGCAATTTCACACCAACCACCACTCTGAATTAGCCTAATCAACTAGCCTAAACACCAAACTATGCTCAAAATTAATAAGTATATACGGTAATAAAGAAACAACACACCTCTCATGAAAGAAGAAGACATATGCTGTTCCTCCAGAGGCCATGACCCAGACTACCCAGCGCATGTGAGAAGCCCATGGGCCGAGCTCTCGCAAAGTCAACCTGGCAACACAAACACTGATGATCTCCAGGTGTATGCTGATTTGTCAAACTGGTTGATTAGCTTGGTCAGGTTGATCATACTGGTAGAACAGCTAAACCATTAAACACAGGCTGATCAGCTTGACCTACTTGAGCTGGCGAGCAGGATAGTTAACCAGATAAACTAGCCAGACCCTGTATTACCAATCTTCTGATCTACGGAACAGTACCTCTGGGTGAAGTAGTTGGGTGGTGTTAGGGTTTCTTGACAGAATATCAACAGCAAGCTGAGGAGTAGCTCAGTATTTTGGTACCCAATGTGCTTACCAGGGTGTGTATGATGCAGCAATGAAGAAATAGATCACCATCCTGTCACACATGTGGAAACACTGCTCAACTGATCTAGAAACCGAGATGAAACAGAGTACATACACCGATCAGCCATAACATTATGACACTCACTGCCCGTTTTATCAGCACCCCTTACCATACAGCACTTTGTAGTTCTATAATTACAGGCTGTTGTTCATCTGTTTCTCTGCATACTTTGTTAGACTTCTTTCACCCTCTTCTTCAATTTTCAGGACCCCACAGGACCACCACAGTGCAGGTATTATGTTAATGGTGGGTCATTCTTAGCACTACAGTGACAACTGACATGATACGAGTGGATCAGCCACAGCAGTGCTGCTGGAGTGTTTAAACCCATCAGTGTTACTGCTTGACTCAGAATAGGACACCAACCACAAATATCCAGCCAACAGCGAGCAGTGATGAAGGTCTAGAGGATGACCAACTCAGAAACACCATGAGCTTCAGTCTTCTGACTACAGGCTTGACCAACAAAGTAGCAGTGTCTAATAGGCTGGACAGTCAATGTACACAGTGTGTAAACACTCTAGCAGCACTGCTGTGTCTGATTCACTCCTACCAACACAACACAAACACACCACCACCATATCAGCGTATTGCAGTGTTGAGAATGCTCTGTGTTGGTCCTGTGGAGTCCTGACCACTGAAGATCTGGGTGAAAGGAGGTAAACAAAGTAAGCATAGAAACAGATGGACAACAACCTGTAATTATAGAACTACAAAGTGATCCTGTATGGTAGGAGGAGCTGATATAATTGACAGTGAGTGTAGAAACAAGGAGGTTGCCATAAAGTTATGGCTGATCAGTGCAAGGGCCCATAAAGCAGAATGACAACAATATTGTTCAAGCATGGATCCAACACTAATACATTCTCCTGTTCAGTAACAAAAACACACATTATAAGCAGTCCAGTAAAGCTTCTTCTTGCAACCTGGACCACCCAGTGATTTAAAGCCCGTTGTTTCCAAGGCTGTTGTTTCTCCTGTCCTTATGTTCCTATGAAACCTCTTCATAGGTTCTCCAATTGGTCATCATGTGGTTTAATGTATCCTCTAAAACTTTTGCTCTTATTGGGACTCTTGACTTGGTCACATTCTCTTTTAAACTTTGTCTCTCACTCTTTGGATTCAATCTAAACTCTATATCACTGTCATCTGAACTTGATTTGATTTCACTCTCATTTCGACTCATTCTTGAATTTTGGACTTCACTTACATTTGCTCCTATCTGGGCTTGATCTTAACTTGGCTTCAATATTATTTGGGTTTGGCCTTGACTAGGTCGTGAGTTGTGCTCATGCCATTTTGGTCTCTGCATTGACCTGCTTTCCACACTTGATTTTATTTGGACTTGGTTTTGTTCTTATTTAAATTCTATTTCTCTTTCATTTGGACTTGAGCTTGATTTAATCTAATTTGTACAAAACCTCTCATTTGGACTTGATCTTCTCTTTATAGCTCTTGTTTAAGCTCTGACACTCACTTGGATTTGCCTTCATTTCAGTCTCATTTGGACTCTGGCTTGACTTTGTCTGACTCTAATTTGGTCTGACTGTCACATGAACTCATCCCTGACTTGATTTTGCTCGCGTTTGTATTTGGTCTTGAATCCGAGTGGTTTCACTCATATTTTGACTTGTTCTTAGGTTCCTTTATCCTTGGTCTTGACTTCATCTCAACTCTACTAATCTTGGGCTCCACAAAGGTGGTTCTGACTACAGCTTTACTTTAATTCATTTTATATGAAGTTAAATAAAATGTATTAAACACATTTTGAACATTTTCCTAGGGCATAATCCTGATTTCCTCATATCCTTTACTGCTTTTTACTGTGTATAAAGGCTGCTTATGGCAGTGTGTAAGAGCTTTTACCGTAGATGGCTCTTCTTCCAGGTGATGGTGTGAAATGCTGTGGAAATTATAAACAGGCTCGCCAACCCTGCTCCATACAGCCATGCTGCAATCTCCTCCCAGTGGTCATCAGAGAGGAAGTAGAGCAATACCCCACCCAGAATACTGGGAATGATCCAGAGCTAGAAAAATGAGTACAGTTAAAGCACATTCAAACATTATAAATAAAGATATGCATGTATTATTTATTATTAAGACTGTGAGCTCACCGCATGTGTGGCACAATTAGCTGCATGTTCATAGTCTGTTGGCTGATACCTCTTATTCGCTGGTGCTCGATTGTTCATAAATCTATAAAAGTCAAAATCAAAAAGATAAAAGGTCAATGGTCACTTAAAGGGCAATGCCAGTAAAATTCCAGAAACATGAGGCAAAAACAGTCTGGCAACTGGTTGTGTGTCTTTTAATAGACAAAAATAATATCTGTCAGAGAATCTCAGAAAAAGTTGCTGGATAGTATTAGGTAAAATTCTTGTCATGGGATGCTAGGGTGGACAAGGGGCATTTAGAAACAGTGCTAACGGGGCTGGGAGGGATTCTAGACAAGATCTGCACTATGCAGGCAGGTACATGCTGATTTCTAGGCTTCATAATTCAGGATCAGTGTAATCCAGATAATGAGTTATAGAGGATAGAAGGAAGGAGCAGTTTGCTCTCTTTGCTCACACAGTGTTCAAATTTCAGAATAAAAGTCCTGAGAAGGGACCATACTGATACATACATGAATAATTCACAGAAATATCTAAATTCTATTCATATTTACATCTCAAAGGAAGACACATTTGAGCAGCCTGGGATCTTCTAAAAAATGGTATATATGACTGTCTCCTATAAAAACTTTTCTAATAAGTTTTTTTTTAAATAAAAGTAAATTACAAAAACATTCCACAAAATTAGCCTGGGGTATAAAAGTTAAACCCAAAGTATAGTTTAGTCAAGCTTTAGGCTAAGGGTTTAAATAAGGTCTATCCATACTTTTACAACTTGTTTATGTAGCTTTCAAAAATGTTATCAATATTACCATAGAGTTGCTGTTCTAAACTAAAGATGTGCATCAGTCCACAAACACGTCTAGGCGAATTGACTGCATCCAGGGTCTGTTATAGCAGATGTAGTGAATCTGTATGTACAGCATATTTACAATTGCAAACAAATTACTTTCTGCTACCCACATCACATCAAAACGAACAGCCATGCATCCTCTGAAAGCAAGCATTTACTCGTTTCATGGGCCCTTAACCTCACACCACCCCCATTTCATAACCATTAACCCCACTGGTGAAAGCAATTTAAGAGAAACATTTCCCATTACACTTAGGAGCAGAATCAACTCCCGCATACAGTGAACAAAAATCTAATCAATACATTTACAGTGTCTGTTGCACTGAAAGTGGAAACAGAATTCCAGGTTTCTGATCAGACAGCAGAGGGCGCCCAAAAAATGATGCTCTGAGCAGTACTTTGAAGTACTTTTATTTATATGTTTGTATGATTCAGTGCTGGAAATGTAAAAAATTCATTCAGGGTGGCCAAGGATTTTTGCTGCAGTAGATTTTGGGACTATTTTACTGCACACACACTCATATAAATCTCTACGTGAACATTGTTTGTAATTATATTGTTATCTTGAACACTTTTTGTAAACAAATGTCACACAACTCTATGCTAATTATAGTTTGACATACTTTTATTCACCAAAACTTTAGCATTTTAGAAGATATTTTAAATTTAATGAATATAATATAATTTTCACAGTATTCAATGTTTTTGAGTAGTTATTTTCAGGAGATCCTAGGCTCCTCATAGAAATTTCTATGAATTTGACCATGTTTTGCTAAAACATGTAGGTTTTTTTTTTCTTTGCTCTTAAAGATTGAAAATCACATTATATCACAGAAATGGAATTTGAACAGTTTTTGAGCTGAAAATGCAAGAACTTTGATTGTTTGTATTTATTAGATTGACAAGCTATTTATAATATGTTTTTCAAAATACTTGGCAGGGGTCTAAATAAACCAAAGAAATTACTTGAATATTCTTTATTCTTTTTGTTAATTATGTATTTGTCAGTGTTGTCCAATCTCAGGACTTTATTTCTGAAATGTGAACACTGTGTGAGCAAAGAAAGAAGGCCAATATCTGGGTCAGTGATATAATTTGCCCGCCCCGTCACTGATCAGTCGGAGTCTGTATGCAGGTTGAGCATGTACACAAGGACAGAGCAGTAAACATGCACTGGAAGCTCCTTTGGCATTTAAAATGGATTTAATGTCTTGGTGATATGATGTGTATCATGTCTGTAGGTTTTTCTGAGATATGAAGCCTGGAAAACAGTATGTAACTGCCTGCAAATTGTGGAAAACCTGTGGATTTCAGGTTCTAACAGTTAATAACCATTCCATGTAGTAATGTTCTGTAAAGAAGCTTTAAGATGCATTCACCACTATAGAAAAAAAAGTTTTAATTATTATTTAGAAATCCCAGTTAAACTGTACTAATTTAGCATTAACAGTAAAGGTGCTTTTGTGTTGCTATAGAGTTTTCAAAACATGACTAGACGTAGGTTGTCTATGCTATCAAATAAACAATGGTGAAATATCAAACAGAGTTTAGGCAATTCACATAAATAAAAAAAACAAAACAAAACAATAAAGCCACTTAAAGAATAGGGAATTAAGGACAAAAAGGCTGGTCAATCCCTGTAAAGTACTGCTAGTACAATATGACACTCTGGAGCAAATAAACATGAACCTATTTTCACCATGCCTAATGACTTCCAAGAATTTCGCTATGGAGCAGTGGAACTGTGTTATCTGGAATGATGGTTTTAGGGTACATCTAGTACTTTTGGGATGAGTTGTTCTGTGGGGATGAGGTGGGGTTGTGATCAGACAACATGAATGCTTGTCACTGAATGCAATCAAATCCTCATAGCAATGCTGCAAAATCTCTGGAAAGTGGAGACAGTTACAAAAGCAGGACAGACTCTTTTCAATACCCTTGATATAACGAATAAGCAGGTGTCCCAATACTGTTGTCCATACAGTGTGTTAGTTATTTCATCAAGCAAACAATGAATGCAGCCCATATGAAACGTCTGGAAGCAGCATCTCTTGTCCAGAAGCTCGTCATCACGAGTCATGATCTGCGGACTCTTCACTCATTCCTGTGACGCGTCGAAATAAGCTGCTGCTGCTACGCACAGCCGTGCTCTGCAGTTGCTTGGCAACAGCTGGTAACTATGGAGAAGCATGACAGAGGATTCAAGCATCCTTTACACACGTCTCCATGCAGGGCTGATGTCACGCTCGCTTCCATGGCAACGCAGGATCCGCAGAGCCTGAGGCAGCAGGAAGAAGTCTGTCGGTGGAAGTAGTTTTCTCTCACTCACACCCCCCAATGCTCCTCTCAAGAGACCCCCTTCATGTGGTGGGTAAGGGTAACAGACTTCAGTTTGACACATGAAAGGCAGCTTAATTCCTTACACCCCAAGTTCCCCTGTAAATATCACTTGTGTCGCATGGAACAAATGCATCACCTTATGCAAAGTAGCTCACAATAACAGCTCCCTGCAAATTTATACAGCGTGAAATTCCAAGACAGTCATAGAAATTTAACAGAATCATACCTTCACCTTGCAAAAGTGACTTTCAGTAAAAGGAACCCTAATTTTAGAATTCTTTTTTCTTAATTTGTTATTTTTACACCCCCAAAATGTAATTAAACCTCACCCACTAGTGAAAGCTCTAGTCTAATACTGTAATCAAGTCCACTAGACCAGAGTCCAAGTCAAGATCAAGACTGAAACACATGGAGCCCAAGTCAAGACCTAGTAGATGAGTCCATTAAAACAGACCACATAATTGATGTTCATACCTCTGGCACCACCATATCTGGGGACTGTATGCTTTGAAGCCAGAGCTGGGTCACTGTAGCACAAAGCCATTCAAGCATGATGCTGGAAGCTGCTTTTTCGTGCACTGTATGAGGAAAAAAGGAATCAGACCCCAATACTTGTATGTAAAGGAACTTTGGGATCAAATAAATAACTGTGTAGGTGAGGTTCCTGACTCCAAAGAGTTCCTGATTGCACATGGGCAAACTTTGTGGATCTAGCTTGCTGAAGTTGGCTGAAGGCAGTGCGTGTATGTCCTGAAATGCACCAGTGTGAATTTAGCCAATGAATGAATTTCCTTCACCACTTGTATTGACCTCTTTGTTTTAATTGAGGAGCGGTACATTATTTTTGGCCCAGTAGTATGAACCAGCCTTTAACAAATTTGATCCTAAAACATTTGATGCATTTTGGCATAGTTCATTTTCCAATTAATGTTACCTCAGACATAAGCACTGGATACAAAGCCCACCTCATCCTGAGACCAAGACAAGACCGAGGTCAAATGAGGCTGAGACCGAGACTAGACAGGGACCACTCGTTACTGTCCTCAAGACCAAGTTGTGAGACTGAAAGCAGACTCAATTACTACAACACTACTCCAGTCAAAGCTGTAGGAACAGTAAAACATGGCAACTTCAGGAGAATATGATGTTGTTGACAATGAATAGCAGCTCATCACCTCAGGATTCTGCTAGTTATGGAAATATGGATAATGGGATTTAGGTCGTGATTGCAATCACAATAAGTCAATAGAAGCAGAGGATTTTTATGACAGTCTCCCTTGGAATACTGGTATTATATCCTTGCATATTTTTTGTATTTTTTTTTGTTTCGTTATAGAGTTTTGTAGAATTTTATAGAGTTCGACAAGGTTACAACTTTTCTTTTTCCTTGTTCTCTTTGTAGACGTGCTTTAAAGGCTGATGTGCAAGTGACCACTCCAGCCTGAAACACTATTTATAAATAGTGAATTTATAAAGTCAACCTAAATGGGACAGAGCTAAACAGCTGAAAGGAAGGATATACTGTAAGTATATTGTATTGTATGTTTGCTTGTGAAATCATAAAAACAATGACCTCATAATGAATAAACAATGAATCATAAACAAGCTGGCTTGTAGCTTACTGCCCATACAATATATGGTCTATAGATGGTTCAATGGTTTGTTTATTCGTCACGCACACAGTTATACAAGTACAACATATAGTGAAATGCTTTTTACGATTGTAAAGCAGTCGCGACGCAAGCTGTCCTCAGCAGCACCATATAACCTTCCAAACTTCCAAATTTTTTACTATGTTTACACACTTCATAAAAACTGCTGTTTATTTACATTAATTATGAGCCAAGCCAGGCATGGCTGTCAGCCATTGTTGTGGATGTAGTAAAGCTTCTTTCCAGTGAAAGTGAAAGTTTGTGCACCAAAGGTGGGTTAATAATGCATAAAAGATTAAAGATGCTGTATATTGTTTTTTAATACTTAACTCAGTTAAGCTTATATGGTCATTGTTTTTGGGAAGGTTTTGTGTTTTTAGTTTACTGGGTTAATTAAGTTATTTAATGTTAGTTAACAATGAACAATGATAACAGCTATAGAGAGGTTGTGAAAGCATTCTAAGAATTTGCTATGGTGATACTATGTTGCTGCAATGTATTCCTATGCAATGTATGGTTGCTTGGCCATTGCAAGACCTTTGCTAGGGTACTGCTCTGTGGTTGCTGAAGTGTTGCTAGATGTTATCTCAAACTGTAACTTAAGTGTTGCAAGGCAATTCCTGTGGTCTCACTTGTGGTGGTTAGATTATCTCAGAATACATACTAATATACAAGAACAAAAGTACTGGGACAACTGCTCATTTATTTTTCTTCTGTAATCAAATGTATTAAAACAGAGGTAACTTGTTTGTCTCAAACAAAAGCAGGACAAAAATCTGGCTACCGCGCTTGGAATTTATCAGTAACCAGCACGCTGATTGGTTCTTTTTGTTAATGTGCAGGATTTTATTATAAACTCCAAGTTTATTTATTTATTTATTTATTTATTTATTTATTTATTTATTGTTGAAGGGTGGAACTTTATCTATATTCAACAAGCTGATTGGCCCCTTTTGGTAAGAGATGGGACTTTCTAAATCTCTAAATAGACTGCTGTGAAGCTGTAAGAGGGCAATAAAAGGGCTGCGGAGCCACATGTTGTGAGCCATGTTCTGTGTGATCTGTGATCAGCTTGATCCAGCTAATTACTGCCTTCAGATCTTCAGTTCTTGGTTGGCTGAACGAAGTCTTAGATTTGTGTTGGAGTTGAAACCTGTAGGAAGGTACCTCTCCAGGAGCAGGGTTGGGGTCTCCTGGTCTACATATAAAAATAAGGCTCTTCAAATGGTTCTTTGAATGAAGCCACAGGAAAACCTTATTTTGGTTCCATAAAGAACCGTGATTGCAACTAAGAAGTGTGAGGAACATTTTAAAGAAATGTCTAAAGAAACGTCACTTGATGCAAGTCACATATCTCTATTACAAACATGGTTCTTTATGGGACCAAATGAGGATATTCTATGGTATTGCTGAAGAAGACTTTTAAGAGTGTAATTAGAGGAAATTGCTTTCACAATCCAGAGGCTTCTAAGTGCCTCCAAATGAGACACAATTTAAGGATAATGCAATCTGCACTGCCCTGCAGTGACCGCTTGTTGTGGTCATTATGATCCACCACCAACTCTCTAGCATCAAAACTAACAACTCAATGCTCTCAGTATGAACAAGCGAAAGCTACCAAACTGAAGAAAAGACATGTGTGAAATGTGTTATCTTATGTGAGATTTTCCAGTCCACACCCAGTTAGCCAACACTCCCACTAGCTTTGCCTCACACACACACATATGTTCTAATTACTATATTTAGTGACCCAATACAGTAGCCTAAATACTGTGACCTAACAAATGAAAGCCAGACATAACAGAACAGATATTGATGTCCATTCATGTAAGACAAACTCTAGATAAGAGCATAACCTTGAAAGGCCCAATCCTTTTCCAGAATGAACTTCGTAGGTCTAGTACAGTGCATCCAGAAGGTATTCAAAGCGCTTAACTTTTTGCACATTTTGTTATGTTACAGCCTTCTTCCAAAATGGATTCAGTTCATGTTTCCTCAAAGTTCTACACACAATACCCCATGATGACAAAGTAAAAAAAAAACCTTTGTTTGAAATCTAAATCCATTTTGAAATATGGCTGTAACAGCGCTGTGAATACTTTCCACATGCATCCTTTATTGTTTCTGACAGGTAACTAGTGTGTCCTTCATTGGGCCAGTCTTGTTTGGTATAGTGTGTACTTCACTTGACCACTCTCAGTAGGCACTAGGGTGTCATTCCTTGGAGCATTTTTTGGGTTCACTACACACATTTGCAACTTTGTCTGCCTCACCAGAGTCCAGCATTTCCCAGGTGGAAATAGAAGAATTTATAAATACTTTTATAACTCATTTACTACTTACTACCTTTTGCAAACCAAAAGTGCTGGGACAGCTGCTCATTTGTTGTTTCTTCTGTAATCAAATGTATTAAAATAGATGTAATCGTGCTTTTGTCTGAGTAACTGTCTCTACTGTCTAGGGAAAGCTTTCTATAAGATTTTGGACCATTCTGAGGTTTTGATTACATTCAGATACAAGACCATTAGTGCAATCAGGATTTTTAAATGCACACCATCCCCAACTCATCCCAGAAGTACTAAATGGAATTCTCTCATTCCAGAGAACACAGTTCCATTGCTCAGTGCTGGGGGCTTCATACCCATCTAACCCATGCCTGGCATTAGGCATGGTGCTTACAGGTTCAGGTTAATCTGCTCCAGAGAGTCCTACTCAATTCAATTCTATTCTATTCTATTCTATTCTACTCTGCTCTACTCTATTCTAACTACCTCTCTACAAACACTACACAAGCAATGTTTGCATGTTGCAATGTTTGAACATCTGTGACAGCAATGGGTTCAAGCAGCTGAATGTATTCATTAGAAGGTGTTGTATTTATGACTATAATGCCAATCCATTACTGAATGTGGTACGTTCTGTCCATTTTTCAGCTTTTTAGAACAGTTGAGGACTTATAGTGCTGTACTGAAGGGCATTGAAGCACCAGGCTCAAGAATAACAATGTTGGGAATTTAAATTCATTGGATTTTCATGACATTACAAATTCAAAAAAGAGGCTGCAATTATATATGTCTTCCTGAAAATGTTCTATGTTGGGTCTTGATGCTTAAGGTGGTTGAAAAGCTGGTCATTCCTCTGAAAACATACTTATAATGACAGGCTAACTGGTTAAACTGGCTGGTCAACTTTGTTCTTGGCAAGGAAAGTGTCATTTGATGGTATAGCTGGTCTACCAGCATGACTAAATTGACCACAATTTTCAGTCTGGGCTGAACCAGAGTGTGTGTTTCAGGGATGAGGGACTCAAGTATGGCTATATGATAGTGGTGGATCTACTGTGGAACTACCAGTTTTGGGGGAACCCCCTACAGTGTAATATTTGTACTGATTAAATAAGAAACTGTCTGGCCAGCTTAGCTCTTGGCCAGCAAAGTGTATGTTTTCATGACCAAACTGACCAAACTGGTTGATACTCTTTGGAGGCACTAGGTTGTTTACAGCGTTCTGAGGTTTTGTGGCGTCTTCTCTTGACTCCTCACACCAACCACCTCCTTCATGTTTGGTCAGGTTGTTCACACTGGTAGATCAGTTAAACCATGTTTCCCCTAAGCAGGGTGGAGTTTACAGAGTGGGCTGATAACAGTACTTAAACATAATATACAGAGGGAAATGTTCTGGTCCTTTAACTCCCATTATTCAATAGAGAACATCCCCTCCCCCTCAAAACACCCTGCCTCCCCCACCCAGTGATGCATGATCACCCTAATCCACACAATATATCCCAGCTCCCACTAAATGTTGCTCCACATGCATATTTCATGGTTTAGAAAGCCTTATCTGTGTCTCCCACCCAAAAACATGAACCAATCCAGATGTGTATATTCAGTTCTAGGCATCCAACCAGTATGAATTCACCGGCTGCTGAGTGAGTCACAGGGGAATACACAACAAAAGCATCCCTTTAATATCCACTATTCATGCTTCTAAATGACATGACAAAGATTCCAATGTAATGTGGGCTCATAATGAATTAATGCATCTATGAGGAACATCTACTGGTGTTGGTCCCCTGTTTTTCGTCAAGACTGCTCGTTCCACCTTAAAAGATGCAGCAGTTATGTTTTAGTATCTATACATGCTGTGAGGCGGATGTTTTCCATCAAAGAAACCCAGTAATAAAGCTAAATATGCTCGTTTCTCTAATTCCCTGGTCCACCTTAAATACTACAGCGGTTACACGGTAGCGCGCGCTCGGGCTCTACGTTCGCCACAATGTGAGCGCGGCTCCATTTAAGGTGGACTGGAGAATTCGGATGATGCTGGAAGAAAACAAAGCAGTTTGAGCTTCACGAATTGTTCCATGGACTCCGAGCTGGTGGTAAACGCTGCTCTGAGCAGAAAGCAGCAAATGGTCACCATAAACATCAATGCATATTCAACCCACCCCCCATAATACAGCTGTTTCCAGCGGTTGCAGCGCATCTACCCACCTTACGAGATTCATTTAAATGGGCTTCAGTGCAACTGGTGCACGACCGTCACCGAGGCAGAAAACGAAATCGGCTCTAATCCACACTCCAGCCTGGATCCACCGATTCTGGAGACACGGCTCGGGTCATGCAGACGTGGGGCTCCTTGTCGGTTCGCGGCACCATCCGGAAATCTTGGAGGATGTAGAGGTTTTCCTCCAGAGACGTGATGTCAGCAGTGTCTGATGTCAGAGAATGGGCTTGGGGGGATGAGGGACTCGAGCAGGGCCAGATGATTGTGGTGGACCACTGTGGAACTACCAGATCTGGGGAACCCCTGCTGTCTACAGGTTTTTTTTTTTTTGATGTAAATAAACATCATTTCATGTTTATTCACATCATCCTCAGATCCAAGCAGGAGTTTATTCCATCAGCAGAGGTGTGAACACAATGCACACCTCCACACCTCATTAACAGCCAGATGGGAAACTGATGGCAATGGTGTCGTGCCAGTCATAGGGACATCTTCAGTGACACATCCTGCTGCTTTCTTGGTGGACACAAGCAACTTATCCATGAGTGGAGGCACCGTGGTCTGCGCAGAAGTCCTGGTGCCATGGTGTTCAATTTCATCTTTGGTCTTCATTAATGGCACCTTGACAGCCCAGTGCTACGTCAAATCCTGTAATTGTTTCTGCATACTGCTGATGTCTTGAGTTTGCACTGAAGACGTTTACTTATACCATGGCCATTCACATCATTAGACCTATCCCCGATTGCACAGTTGCAGGACACTACTGGACATGTCAACATTCCACCCCTGCCACAAAATCTGCAGGAGCTAAGTGAGAATATTCAAGCTGCATAGGACGGATTATCCCAGGACACCATCAGGAACCTCTATAACTCCATCCGAAGATGCCTGGCATGCTGCATTATACCCAAAACCATACGGAGACACTACTTCTGTATGTTTAGATCAGATTGTTCCTAGTAACCGTTATCTTCCTTCAGAATAATTTTGCAATCCCCCACTTCTTTCTGAGTGGAGCAATTTTTGACAATGAGCACAAAAGGTACACTTTAGAAACATGATGCTTGCACAAGTGTATACTGGTTACGGCTAAATTCTGTATCGGGGTAGGCAATCCTGGTCCTAGAGTGCCAAACTCCTGCACAGATTTGTGCTCCCCTGGCTCAAGAACACCCGATTCAACTCACCTATTAAACCTGGCAATTAATAGGTCTGTTAATTTGCAAACTGTGAAGAAAGCTGGTACTCCAGAATCATGTTTGCCTACCCCTACCTAATCACATGCTTATATGACCACTGGTATGGAATGCCCCATTCAGGAGAACCATAACATCTCAGAACTGCTCATAGTAGCAGTGAATGAAACCCCTTTAATGCAATAAAAATACTGACTGTATGAGTTTGACAAGATATTGATTTAAATTCCTTTACAATTCTGCTGAAAACACTAGAAAAACACCAGATCAAATTAAACAAAGTAGCTGGTTGAGCAGCATAATGCATCAGTAGTTTTTCCCTGACTAGCTTTAACTACCCTGATGAAGACCAACTTAGACAATCTAATAAGTACCACCAAAACCTGGACTTGAGCAATGTAATGAGAAATAAATCTTTATACTTGTTAGATCAAATATCAGATTTACAGTTTCTCTCCATTGTTAAAACACTAAAACCTGTTGCCTGAACTAAATTAAAGCAGAGGTATCTCAACAAATTGAACACATGGCTAATGATGTGAAGAAACCTACATGGGCCAGCACAAAGTTGAAATTTCATTATGGATTGAAAATTAGAGGCAGAGTAAGAGGTGGGTTGATACTTGTCAGATAAAATTCTCCCTCATCTATATATGCCAAGGAATCGTTTTGAAAATACATTTCCATTGTGGACACTAAAGCTTTGTAACCTGATCATGTGACCTTTTTTTCTATGTTGTAATTACTGCGCAGCACCATTTTATTTTGATTGCCTCTGGGTCTGCTCTGACATTTTGTTTTGAGACGATACTTTTGCAGGAAGAGTCAGGTTTGAAAACAGATGGCTGATGAAGATATGCATCTTTGCAATTGAGAAAGCTGTAAGCTAACAGGCTAGTAGTATCCAGTCAAGGTCCAATATTCAGGTCCCTGAAAGGCATTACAATCAGACATTAGATAAGGATTTGATAAATTCTGCAATTTGGTGAGTCATTATGACTAGAACCGAGTACCCCTGGGTAATGCGTTTCTCTGACCTCTTGCCATGGGAAGGACATCTACAAAGTTCATGGTCCTCATAAAAGAAGCTAATCTCCCACTGAATTCACTTCAGGTGCATTAAATGTCAGCCAAGACACATCTTTGCAGCAAGACATCTTTATTTAAAAACATTCAAATCAGATCAAGTTTCCAAGCTTTCCCAATCCCAAACCCGGGGACCCCTGAACTACATTTTATTCCCCCCAGTTAATCAATTGTACTATCAAACAGTTTCCTCAGAAACTGGGGGGGAGAAAAAAATAAATAAAAAAATCCCACACCAACATTCACCTGCAGAACATGCATTGCTCACAAAACATTAGGGCTATTTGGCTTTTGGGTGAGATTTATGAACAATGTTCAGAGTGACGAATCATGAAAGTAGAGCACTTACGTAGAAGCATGTAACGGTGATTTCCTCATCTCAAATTATTTCTTGGAAAAAAAAAAAAAAAGCAAACAAGTGGCAGCTATAACCCAAAAAAAAAAAAAAAAAAAGGGACTCCAACTTGTGTGCCCTTGAGGATTAATTACATCTTGACAATGACCTCTCATGCTGCTCACAAGTCAACTTGTCTCCTGAGGAATGGCATGCCGCTCTTCTTGAAGGGCGGCCCTCAGGTCATTGAGGTTCTTGGGAACAGTGTTAGGGCAGCACATTACCGAGCTGGAAGATGAAGTCAGGCCTGTGTTGATCATAGGAATGATGACTGGATTATGATAACGTAGTATGGGCTGAGGCATAGCGCACTCCTTGACCATCATTTCTGCTCTGTGCAAAGCAGCTTTAATCAGCGAACGGCACTGAGGACCACTGGCACCTCGTCCAGCGCAAACGTTTTTCAATACCAATTCTAATTGAACCATGATTTTAGTCAATCCTTCGATCACGCATTGTGAAAAAACGTGAATTCAAATGGTCACATCAAATTCACCTGGAAAGGCTTGAGTGCAGTTTACGTTCATCCTCAAATTTCACCTGAAAGCCAAATATACCCAACTTTGAATACTGTACTTAACCTGGCTTCCGAGTCCAGTCCATGAAACTTCCACCTGCAGAAAGAAAGTGCGTTAATTCCACTCAATCCAAAATCATTAAACATCTGCTATAATGTGCAATCAAGCCTCAGACTGGATTTCATAATCAAGAGCTGCAGCACAGCTCTCATAGAAGGTGTCAGAAAAAAAAATATACAGGAGTCTTCAGTGGCTTGTAAACACTCAAGCATCTTGGCCTAATTACGAGGAAACCATAAGTTAGCGACTTGTATCCAAACAGGCTCAATTACTGTGCCTTTGATAGAGCTATACAACTGACCATTTTGAGGACACGGAACCATGCTGACCCTTTACCCGAAATGATGGGCTTATGGATTCATTGCACATTGGGGTGCTTGTGTTTTTGGATGTTTTGACAGATGGTAATCTGAACCTCAGACAACAGCCTCCAACATGCCAGATTAGGTAGTTGGAAAGCCAATGCTGCACATTAAACCAGCTACAATATTAATCTGTTACATTTAAATTCATTTCAAGCCATGTTTTAAAGTTGATACTGTGCCCAATACTTAAATTTGAAATAATTAAACAGATTCTGGATTTCATGAGCTATAGGCCACAGAGGTCAGCATGAAAATAAATTGAAACTTTATAAAGACAGTATAGCTTTTTGAAAAAAGTGAACAGAAGAGTTTAGTATTGTAATTGAGAAGCATTAGTATTTATGTCCATGTAGATTATTCAGTTTTACAAGCCTGTTGGTCAAGAGTAAAGGACAGGCTGTAGTTTGTCACTACAACCTTAATCTCAGATTAAGATTAACATAACAGCCCAAAAATACCACGACACTGGCTGAATAAAAAAATGCATATTGCCAAATTAAAGAGTTAAACTGGTAGTCACCAGTTAATGTCTGAACTCTAATGCATCAAACTCAAAAGCAGAAAGCCATCATAATTTCACAACTCACTAAACATACATCCTAGAGATCTGCGTTCTAAAGGATTTAGACCAAAACCTACTTAAAACTCCACGACCTTAGACTGTCACGTACAGGCTGACCGATACCCAATTTAAACACCAACACAAGAATCTTACCTTCAATCAGATGCTTCAATCAGGGCCCATCAATAAACCTGCCAACACAAAACCACAAAACAGACCATACTGAGATGAGTGGAAAAACCTGCAGCCTAAAGAATCTTCAGTTGATGCGAGTGTCCGTTACTCATGTTAGAGATGCCACAAACATTTTGGTTCCATAAGGAATTACTCAAAGAACCACCCTAAGCACTCTAGTGCAATGCATTGAGGCACAATATCGTTACAACACTTAGACTCAAAGGAATCAAACTTGCAGCTCACTAGGGGAAACCACTGCACAAGCCCGAGTCTATGCTTCAGGGAGAGAGTTTATCATCAGACCCTTTTACCAAGGACCAGACAAACTAATTCTCATCATTGCATGTCACAGGCAGACAGAGGGTTCACCAGGTCTACTACCACCATTGTTACATTGGAGAAACAATTGAGCAAATGGTCAAATTTACACAACATGGAAGTTCTAACTGAAATATCAATAACTACAATTTCATTTCATTTATCCACGCTGCCCCTTTCCATCAGCCCCTTAGCCAATCAATTTGAGGAAGTCAAGGAATTCCAAATTTAGTTAAATCAACTGGTTAAGAAAAGGGAGCTACTCACAAGTGTCTGAAATGTCTGAAACCAGCTGATTGGTGTGTCTGTATCAACTTAACTTCTAAAAGAGTTTTCACTATGGTCAAACCGATTAACTAAAATATAGCTATAAAAGTAACATTTTCAACTAACAGAAAAAAACATCTGCCTTTATTCATTACCATGTTACAAATTTTACTTGCTGCATAGAACATATCCAGAACAACATTACTCACCTCCTGCATCACTTGCTCTCTGCCAACCAAGACCTTCAGCAAAAAGCAACCTGTATGAACCAAATGCATCAGTCTGATTACATTTAACAAGCATCACTCAAACTACAAGCCTGCCTCAAATATGCCTCAAACCTCAGAGTAAAATTCATAATCAGGCACTGAAAGTCAGTGCTCATACGAGGTGTCAGAAAATAGTTTAAGAGTCATCAGCGGTTCTGAAGCACGTTCTAAGACCAATCAAGTCTTATACACGAAACTGGTAAACCCACCTCCAGCTGGAGAAGCCCCTTATCCAGACTGCAGCTGGGAAATCCATGTGGCCCAACAGGGCCTAGTGCTGGGAGTCAGCCAGAGCCACGTGGTCCTACACTGCCAGGAAGTGGGGGAAGGGCAGAAAGAGTGCAATTAACCAGAGGGCCCATGACCAGAAAAGGAAGAATTAGGTAGAGCTGAAATACTAACAGAATAATAATGGGTGAAAGTCAAACAGTACAGAGATATTAAACCAATAGGAAGTCAGAACATCTCAAATGGTGAGGGTGAAAAAGGAGAACTCTGGGCTGTTCAGTTTAGTCTAAGAGGTGGTAGATGAAGGTTCAGCTCCTACAGAATAAAGAAATTAAGGGCTCAGCAATTCAGGAGCATACAATAATCTACCCAATAAACCAGTACAGAGCTGCAGAAAACTCTCTCTCTCTCTCTCTCTCACACACACACACACTCACACACTCACACTCACACACACCTCTATATATTAAACAATTTGCTGAAGCCATGTAAACCGCAGAATCACCAGAACAACGACCATGCAGCTCCTCAAATGGGGGTCTCTCTCTCTCTCTCTCTCTCTCTCTCTCTCTCTCTCTCTCTCTCTCTCTCAGCACACATCTTCAGAGAGAGAAGGAGCGCGCGTGCGCTTCCTTTTATAGCTCTTCCTCTTCGTGCCGCCCGCCATCGACCCGCATCTGCTCGCTGTCGCCCTCAGCTGGATGGGAGTTTTACAGTCATTATTAAACGTATGAGCTTAACATCAACAACAAAACAACAGCATAATTAAGAAGCTAAATAAATCAAAATTGCCATCTTCACCATTAAAGTAAACGTTGTGGTTGAATGACGGATACTTTGAGGTTGAGGTTGCTTTGTCAGATGTAACCACTTTTGATCCTATTTTAACATACAAAATATATATACACCAAGTGCAAGTGAATCTTTTGGACAGGGTGCAAAACTTCATAGTTGCCTGTTCGAACACACCCACATTGATCAGTAGAAATTATATTAAAATGTTAGATAAAGATGATTATTTTAAATTTATTAAATATAAAATATTTGGCACTTGAAAAGCTGTACTATGATTAACTTTTGTTTTGATATTGATTTATTTTTGTAAAATTAACCTAAACCTATAAACACTTTGACTTGTAAAGATAAGCTGCTATGTTGCTGACAGTTCTTTGTAATGAGCTCCAATGTGTTTACCTTGTGTCAACTTGTTAGCACTGTTAACTGCAGCTGATCCGAATTACATATACTCCTCTGAAGGAGGTTCAAGCAAAGCTTTCACTTACTGCACTCTGTAACAGTTCAACCCATTAAAAGTGTTATCCATTGTAACAAGATATTATTATTATTATTATTATTATTATTATTATTATTATTATTATTACTACTACTACTACTACTACAATAATAACAATAACAACAATAGCTCAATGTCTGGTAAAGATTCTTACTGCTCACACTACCTTGACAATGAAAGACAAAATGTTTGAAATAATAAGGACCATTTGAATGAAGGCAGTTGAGCTGAGTTAGAATTTTTACATATGACTTATGACTTTATCCCTCAGATTGATCTGGGGTTCATATATCAGTTTCAAAAATCAATTATGTATTATGTACTGCTATGAGATCACACCAGACAATTCGAATAGCACTGATTGATCAGTTCCACAGGCAAACTGAGAGACAAGGATTTACCATCAAATTAAGCTTTTGCAGACTTTTGTAAAACTATATTACTATTTTTCATACACTTTTCCTGCTGTATTTACTAGTGCATTTCCAAAATTAGAAAATCATGAAAAAGTGAAAGTGAAATACTTCAAGCCTTGTTTATTTTACTTTTACTCAGTATGGCTTATAGCTTATGGAAATCAGAAATCCAGTATATCATATTAGAATATTTCATTTGGAGTTTGATTAAATCACTATTCAAAAAGTATAAATACTGTGTCTAGTTCAGCACAACCACAATCATGCAGAAGACTGCTGACTTGACAGTTTTCCAGAAGACAATCAATAACTCCACAAAGAAGGTATTGCCACAAAAGATTATTCTGTGCTGTACCAAAGCATATTAATGGAAAGTTGACTGGAGACCCATCTTCCTCTGTTCAAACTACTCATACATTAATTCAAACGTTTTATTTTGGTAGTCACGTCTGACTTTAACTGAAAGTGAAAGTAAAGATGAGCATTCACTGAGACAAGCTTTGTGTACAAGGACAAAGAATCTGCACTCTCTGGATAAGTACGACAAGGTAATTAATAACATTTTATTCTTCAATGCTTACCTTTCTTTTTCCACTTCAATTTTCTCAAGAAGAGCTGTTTTTATATAAAGACTGGCTCATAACACTAAATAGTGCAGGTTTCCTTGCTGAATATATTCAGTAAAATTTTACACATGCAAAATTTACCACCATCTGTGTTTACTCTAACTGCTTGACTTTTATATTCCTCACTAAGTTCTGAAGTTAGATGGTTCAAGGTTCAAGGTTCGGTTTATTCATCACATACATAGTTATACACAGTACAACATGCAGTTAAATGCTTTTTTACGACTGTCTGCACCCACAGATCAATAGGGGAGAGGGGAGAAGGTGGGGGAGAGGGTAAACAGAACAAAAAACATGTGCAATATGAATAGAAAAATAAATAAATAAGAAGACAGATTAAATAACTAAACTCTGAAACTAAGTGGTGATGAGGCAGGAGATAATTTAGTGAGGTGTGTGAATAGTTCCAGTTGTGTAGTAACCCTGAGAGAGTATAAAGTGCCAATTGCAATGTTTTGCTACATGATAGTAAATAGTAAATAGTGTTGGTGAATATGTGAGTCCGCTGGTGATTTATGAGAGTTCAGTACGTGAGATGTGGGATTTGGGGCTAAAAATGAATTTGGATCTGGTTCAGAGTTCGAATAGCCTGAGGGAAGAAGCTCAGTCTCATCCTTTCTGTGGTGGATCTGAATGAGCGGAACCGCTTTCCTGATTGCAGCAAAGCGAAGAGCCCATTTTTAGGATGACTGAGGTCCTTCACGATCTTCATGGCTTTTGACCAGCATCGCTTTTTATAGATAGTCTGCAGATCTGGAAGTGTTGTCCTCATGATGCACTCGGCAAAGTTTTCTCACTTTGTCATTGTGGGGTATTGTGTGTAGAATTTAATCTATTTTGAAATAAGGCTGTAACATAGTGTGCAAAACGTGAAGTGCTGTGAATACTTTCTGGGTGTACTGTAATTTAGAACTCATTGTTCCATCAATGATGGCAAGCCATCCTTGCCCACATCCAGTAAAACAGACACAAAACCCTGGCTTGTCCATGTGAACTTTTATCAAACTAACAATGTTGTTTTTGGAGAGCAGCAGCTTTCTCCTTACAACCCTTCGGTGCACTGCTTTATTGTTCAAAGTTTTCCTGATGACCCATGAACATTAGCCAATGCGAGAAAGGGCTTTAGTTGCCTTGTTTTTGGTGTGATTTTTGTTGATGGATAATGGTCTGAATGTCTCCCATTAGTTGAAAATACCTGACTCTTAATTTCACTCTCAAATTGTGAAATTCTGGGAATCCTAAAGGATCATGTACTGTTGGGCTTTAGGTCAACTTAATTCATAAATATATATATCTGTGATTGAGGCCAGCTAAAGGTCTGGGGAAGAAGCTGTTGGCATGTTGTGTTCTGCTGGTTTTGATGGTCCTGTGTCTTCTACCAGAGAGTAGTGTCTGGAAGAGGTGATGTCTAGGGTGAGAGGGGTCAGCTGTAATTTTGCAAGGCTGTTTCGGTGCCCTGCTGGTGTTGATGTCCTGATGCATTGGCAGATTACATCCATTGATCCTCTCTGCTGCCCTGATTATGTGCTGGAGTTTGGCATGTAAATGATAATGGTGGACGTATGGATGGACTTGATGATCGCTGTGTAGAACTGGATCATCAGAGTGTTTGGCAGGCTGAAATTCTTCAGCTGTCTCAGGAAGAGCATTCCTTGCTGGGATTTCATGGCAGTAGAGATTGTATTCCTCTACCACTTCAGGTCCCTCTAGTGGTACCCAAGAACCTGGATGACTCCACAGTGGAAACCACAGAGCTGTTGATATAGAGATTTTTTTTTCCATTTTTCTTCTTTGCAGAGGAAAGAATGGGGACTTTCTTTTCAAAACCACCTCCGGCTCCTACTATTCCTGCAGGTAAGTCCTACCCGAATTACTAAATAAAAACACAAGCAAATTTTATACTTAATATTTACTTAGAACACGAATGAATGTGCAGTAAAGTTTGTCAGTATAAATGATATATAATTCACTTTTAAATGTTTCAGATCATGAAGGCAGCATGCAATAAGGAACACATGTATCACACAAATAACTGACTACCACCACCCAACGAACATATCCACTACCCAACATGATTACTGCCAAACCTTTAAATATCACTTAAAGTGAACATTGACATTGGTTTGTCTTTCCAGTCATGTGTCACATTTTGAGACCTTCTAGTCTGCTTAACTAATGTTTTCTCTTTCAGAAAATCGGGAATCACACTCAGTTTTCACACCATTGTGGTCTACAATGTTTATTATTTAATATTTGTTTCTACAAGTATTTGATTAATAAATAAATTTCAGAACACCACCACTTGAGCATTTCAGAGTCAATATTCATGGCACAATTAACCTCAAGCATCAGCTATAATCTAATTTATTTATGTTGTTTTGGCTTTTTAGTTCCTACTTTGTTTTTATAGTTATATTATTTATTTCTTACTATTAATATTTGAATTTGATAATTTTTATATCAGTTACATCAATTTTGTTTTTTTATGTTTTTAATTGGCTGGTTTAAATTGATTTAATATTATTTTCATTTTCTTTTTTAATCCCTTTTCTTGTAAACATTTGGCCATTCTGTCATATAATAACAGTCCCACTATAGCACTAGGCCTACATTTAAATTGTCACAGAAGTCATTAAAATCTACTTTATTATATTTGTCTTAGGTGAGTAAAACATTTAAAAATAACCAGTAATGTTCTGTACCACTACTAACATCACTGAACTTTACCTTTATTTCTCAGAACGAGATAGGCCCTGGAGGAAAGTGACATGGAGGTAAGATTCCGTATGCCAGCAAAAGGATGGCAGCCACGGTGATGAGCTCTACTCCCACCAAGAGAAATTCCTTGTATGTGTAACATATTAGGCAAAATAAAGAGATTCTGATTCTGAAAACTGAACAAAAATTTAACAGATTCTACATTTGTGACATATTTTAATCCTAAAACTTAATGAATTGAATTGTTCACAGTGTACTCATCATCATCTTCATAATCTTCATAAGAGAATATCACATATTATATTCTAATTATAATCATTATTTTAACACTGTTTAGTAATGTTGTAGTCAAGACTGCTAAAGCTGAGTCTGAGTCAAGACCAGGACTTTCAGTAGTCGAGTCCAAGTCAAGACTGAGAGCGGGAAAAGCCAAGACTGAGACCAAGACCGAGACCAGATTAAGATTTCAAAATAAAAACTTCATTGTCTATATATATATATATATATATATATATATATATATATGGAAGTAAGTTGTAAGTTGTAAGTTTGTATCTTCTCTATAAGTACTTTTGTCAATGTCCACTGAAAAAGCCTAAAATTATTCTTTGTTATTTATTATAGTCTCAATCAAACAAAATTATGGTGCATAATCTGTGTCCCTTCTAATACCTAATCAGAAGTCATCACATTTAGTAATTTGAATATTAATCAAATTCCATTCATTTTTATCACTAAATGTGAAAACAGTATTTCAATTTGCTCTCAAAAAGTTCTGCATTCATGATGAGTCACATAACCAAATAGTAATAGTAAATAACGTTAGACTTTTCAAAATGAAAAGTGTTCACTGATTGGACGACAGTAGCTTGTTTATTGCTGTTAGCCACTCTGTGTGCTGATTAATTCAGTTCATGTTCAGTAACGATAAAAAAGTTTCAGTTTCTAATGAACTTTACCTCAATCAGACACACTGGACTCAAGACTTGTCATACTACAACACTGCTGCTTAGTGTCTGTTCTATGTATAAATTGAGCAATCTGTTCTTCTCAGAGAAAAAGATGAGATATTGCCAGACCTGCAAGCTTTTACAACAAGATCAAGGGTCCTGAGAATTCTGCTGTATGGACCAACTGAATCGGGGAAGTCAAGCTTCGTCAATTCTGTCCAGAAGGTCCTCTTAGGCCGAAATGTCATCAGTGCTCAGGAACAATCATCACGAAGTGGAACAAGCTTTACTGTTAAAGTGAGTAACTGCAAGCCAATGGCACTGCTCATATAGAATGGATTGATAAAAACAGCATATTTTTTTAGAGTTTGCATAATCTGCCACTAATAACATTTAAATATAAACATTTCTATGTAAAGAGTTAAAACTTAAGAGCAAAAGCTGAAGATGGCTACATTAGAGGCTTGGCAAAACATCAGAGAAGATTCTCAGCACCTTGTAAGGTCACATGTAAATTCCAGCTCCCTGTCTGAGCATGTTGGCAGACAAGCATGCTTGCAGATAAAGCTGGTAACACTTTTAGTGACATGCTGTCAGTAGCAACACAGTGTAAAATGAAAAAAAACAACAAAACTTACTTACATACTAGTGAATATTTGTGAAAAAGTTTGTGTTCATAATTTCATACAAAATGCAGTGTCAGATTTTATATTCATTTCACATAAAGAGACATTTCATACATTTTTGTTTTCCTGTTGATCTGTATGGCTTATAGCTCATGATAAGAAAATTCTATTATAAAAAATTTTTCAGTTTTAAATGACTAATCAGACAGTCTCAAAATTAAAATAAAAGAAAGCTTGAAATATATCACTTTAAATTTAAGGAATATAACATATATGACAGTTAAATTCAAAGACTTTTTGAATTAAATTTTGAACAAAAAATTAACATATACAGTATATATTAAGCGACACAGCATAGCTTAGATAAGCCTAGAATTTGTATTTGTCAGTAAGGCTGGCTGTAATCAATCCAACCTGTGTTGAAAATGTATCAGCCTTCACTTGCATTAAAGGACATGTGCACAATTATAGAAAACTGTTGAATGACTGTTGATATTTGAATTCAACAACACCACAACCACACCCCTCCCTTCAGTGCTCCTTCAGAAGATCTGCCCCCAAAATACAAGCACACACGCAAGGTAACAGCAATGACTTCCAGAACAAAAGAAATATGACAGAACTTCTAGCATATGCTGGCTGAGGTTAGTCCCAATGAGGGGGAAATTTAGACTGGGACTATGGATATTTGGACTATGGATACACCCACCTATTGACAGTTGTCAGTGTCACCCACCTGTCTGCATCACTCACCTGTCAGCGTCACTCACCTGTCAGAATCACCAGCCTGTCAGCGTCACCCACCTCTCTGGGTCATTCACATGTCAGCACCACCCGTGTCACTCGCCTGTCAGCGTCACCCACCTCTCTGGGTCATTCACCTGTCAGCGCCACCCGTGTCACTCGCCTACCAGCGTCACCCACCTGTCTGGGTCATTCACCTGTCGCGCCAACCACATCACTCGCCTGTCAGCATCACTCAACTGTCAGCATCTCACCTGTCAACATCACTCAACTGTCAGTGTTACCCATCTGTCAGTGTTAGCCGAATTTCACTGAATTTCACAAACAGTGCAATGAATTAAAATCGTGCACACTTCCTTTAAACTGTTCTCCCATTAAAGCAAGCTATTACAAATAGATGATAGGACCATTTCAAATATGAAGGGAAGTAAATGAATGAATCGGATTACATTAAAGCTTTCACATGTCACAAGGCTGGTCCTTTGTTTGTAAATACTAAAGGAGCTCCATCCATCTAGGCTGCCTGGCTGCAGAACTGCCAGAAGTGAGGCAGCATACCCAGCATACTATTGGCTAATGTACAGTACCTGGACAACTAACTGGGCAAACTGCAGATATGGAGCGCTTTCCAACGAGACACAAAGGACTGCTGTATTATCTGCCTCGTAGAGAAATGGATGTCGGCAGAGATCCCTGACCACTCCATTAAGCATGCCAGGTTCTAGAGGTCTCCTGGGAAGGAGGAGATTTCTGTTCCTGGACCTGGAATATCTGATCATCTTGTGCAGAACAGTATGGATTCCCAAAGAGATTTTAGGAGTTGTGGCTGTTGCTGTGTACATAGGTGACCAATAAACTGGCAACCATGCAGCCTCCGGATTGTGCAGGCTTCATTATCATTGGGGACCAAGAGCAGCTATGGCCTGGCAGTTAGGAAACCAGACTTGTGACTTTGCCAGATTGAATCCCTGAAATGGCAGAACATGACTGAAGTGCACTTGAGCAAGGCACTGAACTCCCTAGCTGCTCCATGGGTGCTGAGCACATTACAGAGGTTCGGCAACAAAACCTTCTGGATTTATGCACCAGCCGCTGTCTGGGGAAGAGCAGTAGGATTATAAAGGACTCCAAGTTACTGTCTGTTCTCAGAGCTGCCCAGTGGTAGGAGGTACAGAAGCATGAGGACCAGAACCAGTCGTTTCCAAGACAGCTTCTTCCCCCAGACCATCAGGCTGCTAAACAGTCAGTAGCCCAGTGTTCCAGTCCACAGCTAGTGACAACCCATCTCACCTGTCTCGTTACACCATCACACCTCTACATAAACTCTTACTGCACCTGCACTAGCTGCACAGGTACACGACACTAGAAGGAATAGATGGAAATAGATTTATACAGGAATGTACTAATGTGACATGAAAAAAGTCCTTAATTGTATAATTAAGTACAGTATGTTTGAATCTGAACCTAGATCAAAACACACAAGATGAAGAAGGCAGGAGGTGGACGTTACCCTTTTGTTTTCCAAGATATCATGGGACTTCAGCCACATAACTTGGGTGGCATACAAACTGATGACATCGTCAACATATTAAAGGGTCACATATTAGATGAGTACATTGTAAGTACACACAAACTGTAATTTAATTTATGTCAGTTAATTTGGTGTCAATGGGCAATATTGTTACATTTTTAAGCAAAATGTGATTTAAAGATCTATTGTAATCTTATCTAATCTTACTGTACTGTAGCAGCCAATATTCTGTTTGAATATTTGTGATGATTAATTTGTATTTGTGATCTCTCTCTTTCTCTCTCTCAAGAGAATCTCACAATTTGTCATATTTCGATGAGTCTAAATACAACTGAAATACCAAGAATATTTTATTTTCTATCTCTTTTAGTTTAATCCTCTACACTCAATAACTCCAGACCACTGCAAATACAAACCCAACCCAGATCTCTGTGATAAAATTCACTGTCTAGTGTGCATTCTTCCTGCTAACACTGTCTCCCTACTGGAAAAAGAAGTGTTTGACAAAATGAGACACATCTGAATGAAGGCAGTTGAGCTGAGTAAGTTATAGCTTTTCATGACACTTTTCATCACTGTTGAGTAAACATCTTATACCTTTAAATAAACAAACAAAAACAATATATTGGGGATACTTGAGAATTGTAAATAACACTTACAGAGCTTTACATATTTTATATATTAGTGTACTTAAATATTGTGTATTGCTTGGGTTTCACATCATCTGTATCTTGAATTTGCAGACATACCACATGTCATTGTTTTGACAAAGGTGGATCAAACATGTCAGATGGTCAACCGAGACTTGAAAAAAATCTACGAAAGCAGAAAGATCAAAGAAAAGGTAACAAAAGTGTGAAGTGAAACTAGATTTAAACATTTATCTTTACATGATTTATACCATTAAATGCAGATGAAACACAGAGTCAATTTTCTTGTGAAGAATCAATTAGACCATCCATAGAGAAGAGAGAGGCTGTCTGAGTCTTTGAGTAACAGCCGATACCGATCTGAATGAAGTTGTACACACTCTGGACACACTCTGATATATGTTGTTGTTTGTTGATGACCGATGTCAAATAACTAGCTGAGTTATGCCAGTAGCATCAGAATACAACAGAAGGTCAGCTTTTCTATGAGTTTTGCCAACATAGAGGAAAAATTATTTCACTATGAGTGCTAATTGTGGAGAATCTCATGAAGAAACTGCTAAATTAAACTACACATGTATATGTATGTAGGAATATTTCTATTTCTTGAAAATGTCTATTGTTGAAACATCTTTAGTTAGTTATCAGTAGTAAATACAAATTAATTTGTTTGTATAAATGTTTCTTTTGTATACTGTATACTATATATATATATATAAAAAAAAAAAAAAAAAAAAAAACAGATATATATATATATATATATATATGGATAGAGAGAGAGAGAGAGAGAGAGAGAGAGAGAGATGAACAGGATGAAAGACTAGGTACTAGATTGGGATTAAAGTAGCTGATACCAGATACTATATAGTACAGAGAGGGAAATCACAGTGTTCTCATCTCATAGATGCATTGTTTCTTCAGGTACAGGTGTGCAGTGACAAGATAGGAATCTCACTGAACAACATCTACCCTGTACAGAACTACCATGCAGAGATCACCCCAGATCAAGCTACTGATGTCCTCCTCATCATGGCACTTCGTGATATTGTCAACTTTGCCAACGACTGTGTGGAAGACAGAGATGAAAATGATTGACTTATCTAGATGAAAATGGAAATATTTTATTGTTCTTTCTGATTCTCTGATTCTAAGGCAGTAAATAATGATTTTGGACACTGTCAATACACAGTGGATTATGGTACATTAATTTGTAAACCAAACTAGTTACTATAGTTCTGTAGTTCTTGCTTTCGCTCTGTCCTAAGCAATCTTGTTTATACAGATTTGGACGTATGTTACTTGTAAGAATACACCAATCAGCCTTTACTTTATGATCACGCCCTTGTTTCTACAGTCACTGTCAGTCCACTGAGAATAGTCCACCAACCAGAAATATTCAGCCAACAATGTCTTGTGGGCAGCATCCTGCTGCGCTGAGGACTAAAAGATGAACAAGACAAACTGTGCAGAAACAGATGAGCTCCTGTCTCTGACTTCATATCTACAAGGTGGAGCAACTAGGTAGGAGTGTCTCAGAGTGGACAGTGAGTGGACACAATGTTTAAACACTCCAGCAGCATTGGCTCATACTAAAACACCACATCCGTGTCAGCATCACTGCAGTGCTGAGAATGAACCATCGCCCAAATAATACCTGCTCTGTGGAGGTCCTCTGGGGTCCTGACCAAAGGGGCTGATAAAATGAATGAGTGAAGAAACAAGGTCCTGTTCTGGCTGATTGGTATTTAGTCAGTGGGAAAAATGTATAGAATTAGAAAAAGTAAACTGTACGTCCCTTTCCAGCTTTCTTCTATTGCCAACATATCGTTGCCTTCACACAAGAACCTTGTATTTCTGAAACAGCATGTTTACAGGACTTTCAATATCTTTTGAACAGAATTCAAAGTAAAAAAACTTTATTCCAAGTGAATTTAAGTTTGGAGCATTTCTATTGGTCCAATCATTATGGGATGATGGGATTCAGTGGTCGGTTTGGGATTGCCCACACCTGTATCTGACATTCTGCAATCTACAGTTTCATGTGTATACCAGGAAAATGTAATAGAAAGCATTACAACCCACAGTAGACAGCACAGTGGTTTTCCATTGGTGTTTAATGATTGTAACTGGCACTGTGCAGGTTGGTGATGGTTTCATACTGGTGTAGGGTATATTCTCATTGCATGGCTTGGGTCCAATTTTCTGACTAAACATTACTAATCATTGTCCGGTGCCAGAACATTTCACTGCTTGGTGACCATTTGCAGCCCTTTATGGAGTTCACAGACCCCAACAATGTAATATGGTGTGGGTATGTAATTCGTAACTAAATTCCTACTGATATCCTATGACAGTGTACATATTCTTGCTCTGATGGGTAAAACACATGAACAAAGTTTGTATTCATAATTCATAAAGTTTATTTGTCATAATTCCACATACTCTCAATGTTCTTTACATGGAAGAGGTCTGCGAGGAGGATCACCAGGGTCAAACACAGTAGCCAGTTGAGCGTTTACACAAAATAACAACTGGAATATTACACATATTTTACATGATAAAAGGATTTAATACTCTAAATGTCCATCTTATTGACTTTGTGCAGGATACGACTGCATATAATCAAGCACATGATAAGAGGATTGTCATGACTGTTGGAGATGACGTTACATTTGTATCCGCTATACCCAAGATGGCTGGCTTTGTCACCTTACTTATATTTATAAAACTAAATTACCAACACAGAGAGTTGATAGAAAATATTGCTCTGTAATCTTAAGCATCTCGCAAAGACTTCACATTAAATTACGTAATTTTTAGTCACTTATGTCGACTGTGCCTTTTGGTCACTTGTCAATAGAAACCAATATATTCTCTGCGCAGTTACAGAACAGGAATGCAAGCGCTCTCTCCAATGGGCCAATGCATATGCAAAACACTCACACACACCCTCTCATTTGGTTTCTCAAAACAAATGAACACGGTAAACTTTGTCACTCTCGCACACAAACACACTGACGTTTTTTCTCCGATCACATTGACTGGGATTGAGTGGGCACCTGTTGCATTCCAGGTTGACGCATTCCAAAGTCTACTCTATGAATGATAACTGGAATCTATATGTCATATTTACACTGTCATTCAGCATCTTATTCACATTCATCCTATATCTATGTATTACACCACTCTATCTGCTCGAGAAGTGGGATTTGTCAATGCGAAAAAACTACACAATTAAAACACGGTCACACATTCACACACATGAACAACAACGACAATGTAAATAGCATGATATATCTCAAATGTCCAGAGCTTCTTTTGCTTCAAATTGTGGACAAAGGGGAACTCAGAATTCCACAACATGGAACAGGAGAACCAAGTGGAGACATGAGGTCCTATCTAGACCATTACATGGGTTTTTCACATTTTACTACTTTAACATTTCAGTTAACATCACACAGTCGTCCACCTCAGGGCTATCCCAAGGAAAATAGGACATAGAAGATAGGGCAGAATTGAAAATTTTGTTTAGAGTTCCCCTTTGTAACCAGTTCTAAGCTATAGCTGTACCTGTACCCGGTTTCTCAGAAAGCACAATAAATGTTTAGGATTAATTAATCGCTTTAAAACAAATACACAGTCGGCCGACTGAGCCGTCAGACCATAACATCGTTAAAGGAAACATCAAGGCCACACATACGAACGGTACATACATACATACCAACACGCACACTCTGACACGATGCTCATGTTTCTCAAACCCTAAATGGAATTTAAATAGCTTGAAGTAGCGTTAAATTGTGCTTATCTCTGGAAGCAGCATGACAGAAGTCAGTAGCCCCTAGCGTGAGCTAACACCATGGCTCCAAACCTTGGACAAACATGGGCGAGAAGGGCAGGAGGAACCCTCGGGTTGGTGTTGACATTGCCAGGTGCCAACATCACCCTCCAAACTCCGAAGCTCTTTAGAGTTTTCGACTCTTAAGATTCAAGGACTCCACACCCCAGCAGCTCCACACCAACTTTTCCTAATGGTAACGAGACGAATCCTTGTTTAATTCGGGTATGCTCACTCCGGGATGTGCTTAAGCAGGTTTGGTGCTCATTTACAGACCAAAGGAAGTCTAAGCTTGGATAACCTGTCTGTAATGCACCTTGTGCTTTTTTGTTTTTGCTTTTTTTTTAATCCAACATGGCATCCAGCTGATCAGCCAGGTCATCAAACATGCTTCCGATGTCATCCAGAATGTTGACAGTGGCCTTATTCTCCACCACAGAACTGAAGAGAAAGACAGAGATACAAGAAAGAAGGATTAACATGATAAATAGGTAGGCAGCAGAGATGTTCACAAGTCGCTTCTTGCAAGTGTAAGTTGAGTCTTGAGTCCCTGCAGTGGAGTCAGATTCAAGTCTTGAGTCTTCAATTTGGGAGTCTGAGTTGAATCAACCATCTAGACTGTAAGACCAAATTGAGTCTAGCTTGTCTAGTATGAGTCTGAATCTGAGCTGAGTCTGGGGTGAGAGTGCAAATGAACTCTCAAGGATCTAGATGTGAATCTGAGTTGCTGGGATGTAACTCTAGGTCAAGTCTTGAGTCTTGAGGAGCATGCTGTAATGCATGTGTCTAGAGTGTAAGTCCAAACTGAGCCTGAAATCTTTGAGTATGAGTCTGAGTCAACTCTGGAAACACTGGGTTGTAAGCCTCTAGACTAGATGTGAGTCTGAGTCAAGGCTCATGTTCCTGGGGTGTAAATCTAGATCAAGTCTTGAGAGACTGTGGTGCATGTTGAGTTTACTCTGAGGTGAGAGTCAAGTGTAAAATGTCTGTACTGTAAGATCAAACTGAGTATTGAGTCTGAGTCAACTCGGGTGTCTGTCTCAGTCAAGGCTGTCTGGGGTGTAAACTGAAGCTAAACTGAGTAAGTATCTGTAAGTGAGTCTGACTTTAATCTCAAATTACTGGAATGTGTGTCCAAGAAGAGTCTCAAGGCTCTGAGTGCAAATGTACAATCTATGGGGTTTGTATTAAATTTTTGTGTCAGGTCTCTGAGGGACAAGACCAAGTTAATCTCCCGTCTCTGGGGTGCTAATGATAGTGCTCAGAAATGAGTCTGCAGATACACCAGTTTGACCAGAAGATGGCACCAGCATATGGAGTTTTGAGCAGTTCAATACAAGTGAATCATTTTCCAGAACCGTTAAATGCCTCATTTCTCTAAATATTTACTAATGAGAAAAGGGTTTTAACCAAATTACCACCCCTGACTAAAGACCTCCACATAGTAAGGAGAACGCAACACAAACAATAGGCAAACACGGGTGTCAGTGGTTGCCATAAATGACTTTATCTTTCTCCCAATAGTGGTGACACTTGTCATAGAATAAGTGATGGCCCTCAAGTCTCCTGCCTGAAGCAGAGCAAAGCTTTCTTACAGTGAACTGCATTCTACACATTCTTCCGTACTGTCCACAGATCTCCTCTAACAGAAAAAAGTGGAAAAAATTACCTGACAGGTCTCATTCATGTCACATGACAAGGTATTGGTTCTGTGTCTGATTTAAAGAGGCTCAGATCAGTTCATATTAAAGAGTCTCAGATCAGATTCATGTTCATGCCAAAATGAAATTACATACTTGTCTTCTTTCTTGATCTTCTCCTCTACCACTTCCAGAGCGGCAGCTAGCGAGGCACTGGTCTCCTCCAGCCGAAGCTGGGTCACGTCCTCTGCTGCCTGGCCCCCAAACGTGCCTCTTGCTTCGGCTTCCGACACCTCCTGCTGGAGTGCCTCTACGTTAATGTCTTGCCTTAAGCATTCTATCTCACCCTCAACTTGCGTCTGCCTCGCCACGCCCACTTTTCTCCTCCTCATCACAACCTGCCCTTCCGCACTTTCACCCAGACCCTCTCCAGAAACTCTCTTCACCTCAATTCGGTCCTCTTTTCTCTCTCTCCTTCGCTCTTCATCATCTCTCTGTCTCTCTACCTCCCGCAGCCTCTGTTGGACAGCCTCCACCCCAGCCAGCTCTACTTCCAAAGGGCCAGGGATATCCACAGAAAGGCCCGCCATGGAGGACCTTGGGGGCTTGACCGGAGCTGATCCAGACCCTGGAGTGGAAGGGGTCTGAGGTGTTTGAGGAGTTTGGGGTGTCTGTGGGCTCTGAGCAGGAGAGGTGGCAGACCAAGGGGAGAGTGTGTGAGCATCTGCTGACTTTGGCATCACTGGGCTAAGACTGGGATACTCAGGTTGCTCAGGGTGAACCGTGGTAGGAGAGTGCATGTGTGCGTTTAGGGCACTGGGTGTGGTGTGTATTTGTGGATGAGGTGTTGCTGAAGATCCCGGGGTCTGTACTGGCTTTATCTTCATGGGTTTGGGGAGTGTCGGAGGTGGGCTTGGTTTTGGAGACACTGGTGGTGGAACTTTTTTGACATCCACTGGAGAGACAAACAGGAAACATTGTAGATATTCACTGATCAGCCATAACATTTTTTATCTATTTTATCAGCTCCTCTTACCATAAAAGAGCACTTTGTAATTTATACAGACTGTAGTCCATCTGTTTCTCAGCATACTTTGTAAGCCTCCTTTCACCCTGTTCTTTAATGGCCAGGAGGCCAAGGACTACAACAGCACTGGTATTATTTTTTGAGTGGGTCATTCTCAGCACTGCAGTGACACTGACACGGTGATGGTGTGTCAGTGTGTGTTGTGCTGGTATGAATGGATCAGACACAGCAGTGCTGCTGGAGTGTTTAAACCCCTCAGTGTCACTGCTGCACCGAGAATAGTCCCCCATCCAGAGCTATCCAACCAACAGTGTCCTGTGGGCACTGATGAAGGACAAGAGGATGACCACCACAAACTGTGCAGAAACAGATGAATTTCTGTCTCTGAGGAGAGGTGAATTTCTAAACTCTATGAACACTATGACTCTTCAAACCTTGTTCCAACAATCAGTACTTATGTGCTCCTCTAAGCAGCTGTCAAGCACTCTGAACATTATGAAGAAAGAGGCAGAATTAAATAAACAGGCCTGGAAGACCATTAAACCCTTCCCAGAGAACCCTCGTTTGATTACATAAAAATGCCAGGAAGATTGAAAAGACTAATGCATGGTGGATTCATATACTGTTCAGTGAAACCTTCATAATGCATATCATAGTTTAATTAATATAAATAATGTAAGGAACAAATGAAGGCAATTTGAAGTTGGGAAGAGCAAGAACTGCTCACATAGTTGCTAAAAAGGCAAAAATACCCCTGCCACCACCTGTTTGACTACAAAATACTTTGAGGAAGTGTTAGTAGATTCTGAAGTAGTGCTGAACTATTTGCACCTATATATGTGTCCTTCATGGAAGAGCTGTCAAAATAAATCATTTTCTGTTTCCACAAAAAAACAGCATCAGACATGTTTAAACGGTTATTTAAACAAGCCCTTTTATTTTTTGTTTTCTAAAAATGGCAATAAAAGGTCATTTGGCCATCTTTAACTTGCTATTCACAATAAAAAACAAATTGGGGTGTCCAAATTTTGCATATCACAGCTGATGTTACAAAGTCTTGATGTGTCAAGAATATTAGATAGACGATTAGCCGACGTAAAAAAGACGGACTGCTATGCTGTAGTTTGTCCCTAGAAAATATCCCCAGGTAGCACAGATATGATGAGTCTAAAGATATCTCTGCCAAGCCAATAGTAATACAAAGATAACAAGATAGCCAACAGCTGTAAATAAGCAATACACTGCCCCTCATTCCTACATAAAAAAAAACAAGAGACATGCTTCAGTCTGCCAGTCAGACTGCAAGCCATATTGCCCACACAAATTTAGTCTTGTAGAGGTTAGTAGTAACAGCATGGTCTGTCAAGTCTTACTTCTGGAGAAAACCAGCATGGTTGAATTATCCGCAAAAATCACTCATTTGCAGTTAAGTTAAAAACTTGTGACCTTGTGAAAACTAATCAAATCAATTTGAGAATAAACGTGCTGATACCCAGCCCTACAAATGCGGTTATCATGATTCTAAACCTTAAACACATCCTATGAAGCATTACTACTGACTGTTACCTGGGCTGTGTTGACCTTCAGGTCCTGGCAGGGGGACCCTTCTGGTAGGAGTTGGAGGATCAGCCTTCCTGAGCACCAGTGAAGGTTTGGGGGAAACTGGAGGCTTCAGCACACGTCTGAAATCGTCATGCCGCAGATCCCCATCGCTGCCCCCAACCTCACCAGCACAGGCTTCTGACACAGGCCTCCTGCGGGTGCTTTCTGAACCATTCTCTATGTCATTTTGTGGAGTTGCTAGTGCCTTTGGCCGACGTCGGATTGTACTGGTCTCTGTTAGTTGAAACCTCTCACTATCCGAGTCATGGGGTGGCCTGGGCCTCCTCAAGGTTGCAGTGGCATCCATTCGTGACCACTCCTCCTGAGGGAGAGAAGGAACTCCTCCTTCCAGGTGACTGAGCATGGAGCGAGGACGGGGCTCAGGGGCCTGCCTCACAGGTACCTGGTGTTGCGTTGCAGCCTCCTCCATAATTCGCGTTGCCTCCATGGCTGCCTGTGTGGTGTAATTACGTGAAGTAATGTTGCCATCTTGAGTGTCGTTAGGCCGAGCGTTTGCATCAGTATAGCCAGTGACGGGCCCACTAATGGTCCTACGACGACTTTGCATATCATCGTCTGAGCTCAGAGCATCACGGTTGCGCCGCAGAAGGTCTGGGCTTGCCTGCAGAAAGGGGTATTAAACATGCGGTCAGTGGTTTTGTAGCAACAATATGCCTAAACAAATTCATAACAGTTTAATCATTAGCATTGGTCAAACTGAATTTGGTACTACTTTGGACATCATGTTTGCAATCATGTTTGATTCACCTGCAGGTAATTGTTGCCAGTTCCTTTGCCTCCACCTCCTAACTTGGACATTTCGAGCATAGCAGCAATGTCTCTGACACTGCCCCCAGAAGATGTTGATTCTGAGGCAATACCACAGTCGCTACGGCGCCGTTCCCTGTATGTCACGCTTAGGAACGAATCGCTGTGCTCGCCTTGGCCACCCTGACTTTCATTGGAAAGAGCTACCTCATCTGCCAAGTTGCCAGTGGAGATGGAGGAACAAGAGCGTTTGGGTGGGGTGGGAGGGCGCGTCCTCCTTCGAGGGCGAGTGGTAGCGAATGACTGGCTGCGGTTGACGACGCCGATATCTAAGTTGTCGCTGGGGCCTTTAGAAGAACTGTTTCGGTTGACACCATCTAATGTGGCATACTTTACAGAAGAATCAAAAAAGGATATGTCTTCTTTTGTATGTTCCATAACTTCAGGCATGGCAGGAGTCCCGCTACGAGGGATCCGCCTGGGCAAGGGGGGAGTGTGGTCCACTTCGTCCTCAGTGCCACCTTCAGGTGGAAGACAAAGTAACGGCACAGCACGAGAGTGAGAATGTGCACGGGAATCGCTGGGCCCCCTTGCCCTGGTTTGTGTTCTCACAGGTGAGCCTGGGGCGTGCGTGGGGGAGTTTGTGTGAGTGGAAGTGGTTTTACCTTTAGTGGGTGTGTGTGGTGGGGTGTGTGTGGGGCTGTCATAAGATGAGGGCTTCTTGAGAGGGGGAGGGGCATTTGCTCTCTGTATGCCCCTCCCTTGTGCGGAGTGGCGAGGAGAGCCACGCCCCTCAGATCCCTTGCGTGTCCTCGGCGCAGGCACAGATTTGGGCTCTTGAGCGTTGCTGGTCATGTCTGCAGCAGCTGGTTGTTTTGAATCTGTGCTTTCTTCAGACTGGCTCTCTTTGCTGGGAGCTGCATCCTCTCTTGCAGGCTCATTCAGTCTCTTAACAGCCAACATTAATTTCTTCTGATGTCCTGCAGGGTGAGCGATATAAACAGAGACAAACAAATGAGCAGGTTTTATTGTTGCTACAGTGGTTTACTACGTAATAACCAAAAATTCCCATTATCACAGATGTAATAGATCAGTCAAGTCATGTTTGAAAGCTAATCTGCGTAGGCTGAAACTGCGTAATTTTATTCAATCTGAGTATGACGCGTTAATATCAGGTTGACCAATCAGAGCTGTTACCATGGATGCAGACCAAGAGAATCAAGGTGGCAGAACAGCTCATCTTGTTTGTAGCAGAAGACAAAAGTTTACACGACCAGGTTAAATGAAATGTATGGTGGTGCAACTTTATGCAGTCGTTTTTGCAAGTTTGTCTTGGAGTATTCTTGTCTGTTCATGACTAAAGAACCACAAACTGTACCTTTCCTCTCTAATGAGGACTCATCTACAGGAGGGAAGTTAAAATGAGCAGAAGCAGACAGGAAGTGCATTAAAATCACATTTGATTTTCGACTCGTACTTGGTGTGAAAGGGCCTTGTGGCCTATTCAGGCTTGTGCATCAAATCTATGCTATAGCCTACACATAGCCTTTGTGTAGCCATGTATCCTACACTGTACCCTACTCTGTAGTCTGAAATGCACCTCCCCAGAAATATAAATACAGTAGCACTGTATTTCCTCCTTCCTTTCTTTCAATGCAGAAATTTTAGTACATTACAGTAAACTGTTATTCACTCCAACTCCAACATATAATCAATTCAGTTTCACTACCGTTTGTAGTACAATGTTTGTTTGTTCAAGATGTTTTCATAGTTTGCATACTTGTTTCTTCACCAATATATATACACAAGCGAGATATTATTACTTTAATTATTATTAATATATGTTATTTTCAGGAGATCATAGTCTACTCAAATTAGTCCTCATGTGACATTAATTTTGATTTGATCAAAAATGTACTTGCACATACATTTTGTTGTTTGCTGTGTTTAAATTAACACTTTTTTCAGAAATCCTGTTGTAAATTGATCATCTAGAGTTTCTCGAGCTGAAAATCCAATTATGTTCATGAGTTATTTATTATTATTAGGTTTATAAAAAAATAAGTTCTTGGACATTCGTCCAAATAAAAAAAAGTCCTTCATTATTTTTGTTATTTATGTTTCAGTATTATCCATTCTGCAATTTGATCTGAAATATTATCCATTCTGAAATCATTTTCCTCTATAAAACAATAGCTGGGTCAGTGACATCATCAGTCCTTCCCCCTCATGCTGGTCAGTCGTGTCATGTACACGTGGACAGAGCAGAAAACATGCACTTGTCAGCAAATTGAAGCTCATTTGGCATTTAAACCGGGATTTAAATGAGTGAATTTTAGCTGTTTTCCAAGCTGAATTACTCACAATGATTTCATGGTTAGACATGGGATGACTAGTTTGTTTTGATATGTGCATAATGTCTTTGATCCAGAGATATGAAGCCTAGAAAACAGCACGTAACTGCCCGCAAAATGCAAATCTCAGGTTCTAAGATTTATTTAGACTCAGAAACATTGGCATTTACCATCACACAGTTCATTTAAAATGCACTGAACTGTTATATAGAACCACACTAATTTGGTAAGCATATTCAATGAGGCAACACATTATAACCACTCACAGATTAAGCCAATAACATTTTAAGAACAGTCACTTCTCCAAACAGGAATGTTTTCATGGCATGTGGCAGGCTAATGGTCTTAATCTTTTTAAGCTTACATTAGTTCTCTAACTGAATCTCACAGGTAAAGGGAAACGTGTGCACATTTGTTCTAACCATCACTTGCTTAATCTAACAGTAAGGTCTGGATTTAATCAGTGTACCCAGTTTGGTGATGCCAATCTCCTGTAGGTCCTCCAGGGTGATGTCACTGACAAAGTCCATGTTGTCATAGCCATTCTGAACTAGAGTCTGGTAGTACTGACTCAGTCCAATCAAAGACAACCACTCCGCCAGACTGGCCTACAGGTACAGAAAGAGGGTTACGGATTGGCAAGGCCAGTAATAACATGTGTATTATTTTACATTAAATATTAATGTAATCAAATGGGTGGCATTAAATATGTAAAACTCATGTTCAGACAATTCTTAGCTGAATCTCATCTGCTCATCAGTCTTGTGGAGTCCAGGCAAAAATAAATACAAAGAAATTTTATGTTCTATTATGGTGAGAATATTATACGACTTGTGGACCCCACTGCATATATGGAGTATGATTTATATGCTTTGTTTTTGTTTTAACATAATTTGTGAAAAAGCTTTGAAAACAACTTTCTTACTGGTTTTTCTTTGGGTATCCAGTCTGTAATGTTGAGTTTGCTGATTTCTGACAACATTTTCTTCCTGTGTCCAGGTTTTGTCACTCCAATTGCTGTCAGATCCTATAAACACAAACATCTCAACGTTCAGGTTCATGATGAATGTATGTAAATATCTGTCCACAGCTGTGTGCTTGTGTGTGTGTGTGTGTGTAGGTGTGCAGTACCTCTGGAGTCATCCTGCTAATGGTCTGTAGGTCGTAGCCAGCAGTCAGGAAGTTTGTGGTGTAAAACTGCAGCTGAGCACTAGTAAGCCATTCGGCGACTGCCTCAGAACTCTGCAACAACCGACATGCACAACAATTCAGACTGGCTCTTATCAGCATAGTGGCCTGTGACCAGCTCGTAATATGTCCACTAGGTGGCAGTACAGTATGGTCATATTAAATCAGCATGAAGAACATGAAACCTACATTGCACTGCTTTGATTGGGACTATCAGCAATATATGGTAAGACCTACATGTTTAACAGTTCTTCATTGTATGTATTGTATGTATTAGAGCTCTCTGCTGGACACATTATGACCACCTCCTTATTCTATCATTCTATCAGATCGTCTTAACATACAGGAGCACTTTGTAGTTCTACAATTACAGACAGCAGTCCACCTGTAGTCTCCTTTCATTTTGTTATCCTACTTTCATCCTGTTCTTCAACGGCCAGGACTCCACAGGGCCACCACAGAGCAGGTATTATGTAGGTGGTGGGTCATTCTCAGCACTGCAGTGACACTGACATGGTGGTGGTGTGTGTTGTGCTGGTATGAGTGGATCAGACACCGCAGGGCTGCTGGAGTGTTTAAACCCTTCACTGCCGGACTGAGAACAGTCCACCAACCAGAAATATCCAGCCATCAGTTACCTGTGAGCACTGATGAAGGACTAGAGGATGACCAACACACACTGTGCAGAAACAGATGAGCTTCTATCTCTGACTTTACATCTACAAGGTGAACCCTAATGGAGTCTAATAGAGTGGACAGTGAGTGGACACATTGTTAAACATGCCAGCATATATATCGTCCCACCCCAAACCATAAGCCACTAAAACGTTTACACCCAGGCGCGCGCACACACACACACACACACACACACACACACACACACATATATATATATATATATATAAAACACCTGCCTTGCTCTCCACTGAAGTGCTATCCTTCCTCTGTAGTAAAGGATCAACAAATGGTTTCTTCTTCTCTGTGCGGGGGCCGCCAGGTGCACCCTGAGTGAGTTGTGAGGAAGCTGAGATGATGGACGACAGAAGAAAACAGTCAGTGTTTTTATTGAGTTGTATTGTACTGTAACAGCTTCTTGTTTAAAGTCTTGACCTCTGAACCATCCTTTACATTGGATACTGGTTTATTTATACATAGGAAAACAGAGCTCATGGTTAAACCAAGCTTTAAACCAAATAGTGGCTCTGACAAGGTGTAAGTGAGCAATGGAGTACCTGTGTTGTGGTCCACAGAGCGTGACTGCTCCAGTAGATGTTCTTTTGCTTTGGCTGACTGAGACAACACTGTGGCCAACAACTGCAACATACACAAACATTGACATGGAGCTGGAGGGTGGTAGCTTATGAAGGGCTTGTATTAAAATGGTAGTTTGGCACTGAATTCACGATTTTCCCATACACTGAATCTGCATTTACATACGTATTAAATGTGAAACTCAGGATTTATACAGTATGATGGATCTCAAAGCTGATATGCTCATATGATAAGCTTATATGCTGGACATTAATGTGGCACAGTATTCCTGTTGGAATTATATTACAGTAAAATAACATGACCTCTTTCTTTCTACAGCTATATATTCTACCAATCCTCTCCCTGTCCACTTTCTGTGATGTTTCTTGATCTACAGACCATCCCTAATTAAAATGCAGATGTTCTAAAATGGTGGTTAAAAAGCTGTTCATCCAGGTGATCAACTAATCATGTTTTGAGCAAGAGACGGTATGTTTTTGCTTATGTTGGAATTGCTTATCTATCAGCATGACCATCTTGACCAAGCTGGTCCCCAGCTGTTTGCCAAACTGGTCATCCAGAATATTCTGCAAACAGATTCCATGTTGGCCTCACATATGGATGCCCAACAGGGTCCCTGATGGGGCCAGGAAGGGTTAATTTGAGATAAGGGTGGGCTGTAATTATTCGGACAATTGCCTATGCCCACCTGGAACCCATGTGAGCCCCACATAAGCATGTTGGCTGGGGGTGGTCATAAAACAAACACTTGAAAATATGCTACTCAATAAATTAAATGTGTGGATATATTAACAATGTTGGACAAATGTAAGACTTGTCAACTACATTTGGGAAAAAGGAAAAAAAACAAAATGTTTTGTCTCATTTTGTGTGACTACGTGTATGCTCATATCTCACCTTCACCCCCTCTGCCTGTGCATGTAGTCCTGGCACGTTGAGGCCATGTGTGTTGACCCCCGATGAATGTGTGGGGGTAGTTGGCACAGGCACAGGTGAGTTGGTGAGGTGAGCGTTGGCATTGTCCATCGGACCACTTACGGACGAACGACCACTGGTCAGACTGCCAGTACTACCCATGCTGCCGCTGCTGCCGCCTGGCAAACAACAACAAAACAAAAACAAAAACAAATAGGCCAATAAAAATACACTGCTGAGGTCCCAGTGTGTTTGTAAGGAAAATAAATTGGCAACTCACCAGCCAGAGGTTTTCTTAGTACCCAAATCTCCTCGTTTGCGCTGCTCTGCTGACCACTTAGAGTTGGAGAGCCATGGGGACTGGACACAGACCCTCTGGAACCTGGAACGCACACACATAGACATGCACACAAACTAATAAAGCATCATGTCTATGCTCAGTTGGATAAAGTACACACTCAGGGGGCAGATAGTAGGGGGTTGTCTGAGGTGGTTCAAATGGATGAACTGTAGAACCAGAAATTTGGAAACAGTTCACAGTAATGAAAGTGTAATTCTCAACAAACCCATGCAATTTTACCAATGATGCTATTGTACTGTTTGGAGAACTGGCGGAATCAATCTCTCTATTAAAGAACACAGAAAGAACCAACACTGCATCTCGGAACACAGATTGTAAAAAGTTGCATTTAACGTATCTTATATACTAATTAAGTGTGAGTTACAAACTCCACAGTACCCATTAATTATTTCATGATGCTAAATTCCAGGATATTTTAACTACAAAGAGTCAACAGGTTCTAGGTAAAAACTGGTGTCGGGGACAAACTTTAAAGTAATTGTGATAAACTTACAGACTCTAGTCCATCTCTTTCTCTGCATACTTTGTTAATATCTTTTCACCCTGTTCTTCAATAGTCAAGACCCCACAGGACTCCTGAAATGTTTAAACACTGTGTCCACTCACTGTCCGGCCTAGCTGCTCCACCTTATAGACTTAACATCTCATCTGTTGTTACACAATTTGTGTTGGTCATCTTCTAGTCCTTCATCAGTGCTCACAGGATGCTACACACAGTAAGCTGGAAATTTGTGGTTGGTGGACTATTCTCAGGCATTTAAACACTCCAGCAACACTGCGGAGTCAGATCCACTACCAGTGCAACAAACACCAGTAAACCACCACCATATTAGTGTCAGGTGAAAGGAGGTGAAAGGTGAAATGATACTCACAAAGTATGTTTCAAACAAGTTTTGTTTGTGTTTATATCAATTTAGATATTTTGTTACAACACACCCCTTCATCTTTTACAATTACCTCCAACTTTAGGGTTGCAGTGCTGAATTTTCATAAATGGTTGGTGCTGAAAATAATACAATTTTTATTTAAATAATTGTGTTCTATACTATAAAATTTGGAAATTATTACAAATGTTTTAGTATTTCATTTAAATATTATTTGTGCACAAATAAAAGTACAATACACAGTATTAATTAAAATGGTTAATAAATCTACTTATTTTATTAATAATAAAATAAATAGAGAAAATCATTGTGTAAAATAATGAACTACAAGTAAAATTAATACTTGAATCTAAGTTTTATTTTATAATAGAGCATTGTATAATAATCACTTTGCGAATGAAAAAAGTCAGCACATGGTAATCACTGTCTCAGCAGTACTTGTGAAGCTGCTATAATTCAGTACACTAGGTATTATTCTACCCTCATCCTAAATATAGCTCCTAGCACTTGTTGGAAGCACACACTGGCCAACATATTGAAAAAGTAGGTTAGCTTGGGTTTATATACAGTAGTTCTAATATATTCCTCACTGTCCTGCCAGATGTCATTTTCAGATTTTTATACACAGCAGGTGAAGGTTTTTCTTCATGTTTGCAGGATGACTGCTCTGTTAACCTGATAAAATCTAAAATGTTTGATTCTCCTATATGTAGAGTGACAAAGTGGGTACCTACCAACGTTAAGCTACTCCCATCACATTTATATAAATCCTAATAAAAAACTTCAAAAAGTTTCAATTCAACCCATTTTTTTTCAACACTAAATCAGGTTGGGTTCACATTCATAGGTTCACATATTTTACTACAGTAGTGCTGTGCAGCTTTAATAGTGATATGACAGATTCCAAATAATTACAGGATTACATTTTAGACCAGTATGATAAACAAAGCTATAGACTACAATATTTAAATTAATAAACTTCAACAATAAAGTTACAAATGAACATTAATAAAATCAAGCTTCAATTAAGACAACATCATTAAGATAATTATATTATTATTGTGATTATAATATTAAGATTATAATATAATATTATTAACTATTAAAATTCTTATATAAAAAACTTGGATTGTTACAAAATATTTCAGATATTAAATAGTTCACAGTATTCAAATTCACATGGTATAAGCTACTACTGTATATTACCATTTAATGTTTATTTAATATTTATTACATTTAAATAAACTAGCTAGTCTTGATAGACCACAAGTTCAATTTTAAACTTTGCTATTGTTAGAAATGTATTCACACAATAGCTAATACACACAATTTACAAACAATCCACAATTTCTAGAAACTGAATGTTTACAATATAGTTTACTAAACTATGTTTCACTAACTGTGCTTCATATTATATGTAACAAAAGACATTTATATATGGAGTAAAACACTTTATATTAAATGTTACTTTTAAAATACCTTGAATTTACTTAGCATATTAAAATATAATGCATTAGCATTGGATATAAAACGTAAATGTACATCATAAATAAATGTATTTATAAGTTATATATATTATACTTATTATAACTTCTTATAATTTATGTTGGACAACACATTAAATATCTAATAACTAAAAAATGTATTTTATATGTTTAATATAGAAAGTGATTTCTGATAGAATCAATATTATCTTCATTCATATTCCAGTTTAAGATTTCTATCTAAAACTAATTTAATTTAAGCACTCGGCTTTGGAGGCTCAAGTTGTAGCGAGAAAGCTGTTAGTGCTTTCTTTGGCAGTAAAGTGTATTAAACAGTACTCACTTGATGTAAACAATGTAAGACAATATGGAGCGAGGCTTTAAAATGAAGAAGCCCAAGCGGCTGTACAACTAAATGACTTCAACTTCATGTGTAATTAGTTCAGCACTAAAATGCTTTGTTGTATCTCACAAAAGCATTAGTTTCTAAATGTATAAAGCCAATGAAGATAATGCTGGCTTCCCATTATTTTTTCACAACAGTCTTTAATTCTGTGATTGACAGCAGGCCTTTAGGAGAAGCTGTGCAGTGTTGTGCACTGATGTAACTCTAATGCCATTTTTAACATAACCAAATTAGATATATAACTTCATGACAGGCCAGTGAGAATAAACATAGTCTAATTGTCATGTAGTTTGTAAATAACAATTAAATTAAAACCTTTCAGTTACAAGATCTCTATGAGACATACAACATATTGAATATTTTATGTGAGGCTAAGCATCCTCAACCTCAATCTGTTAAGTCACCTTGTTTGGAACGGGGAAATGTGTATAATCTGTACAGGCAAAGTTTCTAAATCTACAGTTAATACAGTATATACAACACAGTTTAACTGAATATTATACTGGAAACATTGCATTGTACACTGTATTATTTATCATTATCACCATATATTAAATATTACATACCCTTCAGCTACTTTAAGGTGTATTCATTGCTGGTAAAGATGTGAAAATGCACACACAGCTTGTCTAGTGTGAAGGGAAGTATTGCCAACAGAAATGATTCTTGTTACAATTAAATTAATCCCTCACAATAATGCCATTACAATTAAACCCTCGCAGTAATACTCCAAACTCTGTAGAAAGCAGTAGAGACAGTTACTCCAACAAATAAAACAAAAACATGTTCAGGTGTACCATTCCTTTGACTTTTTTTTTTTTTTTTTTTTTTTACAAATAGTGTAGTTTAAGTAGACAAAGTCAAAAAGAAGTTAATTATGTAACATTTTGAGTACTCAATTCAAATTACATATTTGTCTTTTTTTTTTTTTTTTTTAAAGTTAAAATAAGCAGAGAACAAAGTTCTACATATTTTAATGCCCAATTACTTTTTTTTTGCTAAATATTGGGAAATTACTAGGGAAAATAAAATGTGACCTGTACAAAAGTTACAACACAATGAATAAACTAGTTTTATTTATTGTTTTTCAATATGGGTAAATAAATAATAATTGGTTTCTAAAATTGGTAGGCCAACATTATGGACTGAGCACCTGAGGTGCAAAACCCTATTGATTTTGAAATGTTTATCATAACCTTTTTTCCCATCAACTTACAGATCTTGGTGTAGGACTATAGATCTGCAAAATTGTTCATGGTGAGGCACTTATAATAGCCAAAAACACATGAAACTTAAAACATGAACTACAAATAGGAACTAATAAGAAATTATAATACACTTTAGGATATTCCTGTCTCATCAACTCTATAGCACCACCTACAATTCAAATTCAAATTTGGATTCTTGAGAACTCATGAAAAAACACCCACTCATTCTTTTTGATTGTTTTAATGATTTCCTGCAGTTAATGATTTCCTGCAGTTACTTGACTTTTTAGCATCCGCTAACATGTATTTCTAAGTTTCTAAGCTAGTTACTTTTCTACGTGGTTGCCACAAACCTTTGGCTTTAACATAGATCTTCATGTGGTGCACAGAATTCCATTGGTTTGTATTAGTACAAACTCCAGGAAGTCAGCCATATTGGAATTTGTACAGCATATTTTTCACAAACAGTTTCAAACTCCTAGAGTTTATCAGAGTTTCATAAAATTTAATTTGGATACACTGCAGACACACCTGATGTTAAATTGCAAAGGAATAGTTGATTGGAAAATGCAACCACAATGGTGGGCAATTGATTCACATGATACACAACACTAGACAAAATAGAAACGTTAACATGGCCAGAACACAGATGCTTAGAAATCCATGAAATTTGGTATGAACATGAAAGATGTCCTTATATACATTTACGCTATTGGTATGAGTATTGGTATGATTCATTGTATTCTATTGAAATTTGGAGTAAACAAATTTCAGATATATGTAATGCTAAATTGTGAAGGTATTGTGGACATGTATGAAGAGGCCTGAATGGCAGGCAGTTGAATGGCTTGAGATGCCATGCCAATACAAGATGTGGATATAGCTTGCTGATTCTTGGTTTGATCATCCTCAAATGATGCATGGTTACTAATGGCCTTGATTACCAAAATGTAGTTACTTTGAGAGACAGGAATAGCGAGACCTATTGGAAGTCATTGTTATTACAGAATTTGATAGGCTTCATGTGAGTATATGGGTTTGACTGAACATCATTTGGATTTGAGTAGAGTGCAGTCAACATTTTGTATCTGATCCAAACTTTCACCAGTTTTGCAGTTTTCCCCAACCACGCCTTGCACCGTGCGAGGGGCTTTGTCCTTTCTGGAAACCTCTTGTTTCCTGTACAGGCTTTATTTTCCACTAAATAAATTAACAAAATATTTTATTTTTGCACAAGACGGTCCATTCTTCACATCACTTTATGTAATATAATTTCTTTATGGAATGTTTATGACATGAAGTTTTACAACAATATAAATGGGAGCTGGCATTTTATTGGTATATATTAATAAGAGAAAACATTAAGCATTCATGTGGAAACTTTGAAACTTTGACTCTTTAAAATGCTAATTTAATCATATTATTATATCTATAATATTATATCCTATGGAGCATGTCAGCAGAAAATGATTAAGCTTGTCCTTAGTAACCTTGACCACGTTATAAGAAACCCCACCCTTGTAGCTCCACCTTGCAGGTGTTCAGTAAGTGACTTTTTTCACCCCTTCACCAGAGACCAGTTTCTGACCACAAAGCCCAGAACGGTACAGTGGAGCTGCAGTAAAGACAGTATGAGGTGGGTCTTTCTGTGAGTAGTGAGTGGAAATAAAACAGCAGATACACAAAACTTACTAGAAGATGAGCTCCGCTGATTTTTCAGTTTCTGCAGAATTCAGAAGTGAGGTCATTCAAAGTGGGTTTACTGAACCTAACACAGGTTTACAGTGGTGGGGAATGGAAGCAGACATCTTACACAGTATTATCCTACAATGTTATTTTGAAAATATTCACTGTGTTTATGTGTGTATGTGTGTGGGAGGGGGTGGGGTGGGGTAGAGACAGGGTGTTAAATTGCAAATTTAAATTATAAAATGGATGCATTTCATTTGGTGCATCTAGATGGTAAAATTGAATGTACAACATGAATGACTGTATTATCCACATTATTAGAAACCCCTGCACTACAGCTCCACCTTGAAGGTGATCAGTTTGAGACTGTTGTTTACCTTTTGCCATCCTCTGCATCAATAGTCAGTTTCTGACCACACAGACACTTTGTCCCCATCAAGCCATAACCACAAAGCTGATTGGCTCATTTTGTTGAAGAGTGGGACTCTCCCTCTCAGTAGCAACCTGATTGGTTCATTTTGTTGAAGAACAGGATTCTAGCCATAAGCAGCAGACTGACTGGCTCATTTTGTTGAAGAGTGAGACATTATCAATAAGCAGCAACCTGACTGGCTCATTTTGATGAAGAGAGGGACTTAATTTGTAAGCAGCAGGCAGGTGGGTTGTTTTGTGGAAGAGCGGGACTTTATCCATAATCAGCAAGTGGATTGGCTCTTGTTTTGTTGAGAGATATGGAAGCTCTGTTTCACTGCAGAGAATGATTCGCTCTTGCTGTGGAGCTGCAAGAGGGCAGTAAAAGAGTCTCATGTGGCTCTGGAACTATGTAATGCTGACCCCTGGTCAAGTGTGAAAGCTGTTTTTGTGTATGGGAGCAGTTAAGAGAACTGAACTCTGGTCCTCCTTAAATCTTTGGTCTGGGGATCACTTTGGTTTGGTGTGGAAGTGATTCACTCCTGGTGCCACGTGTGAGGTTGCGTAATTACTTATTTTTGTCACATGACTGCTCCAAATTGTTGCCTGCATTGCTAAAAACCTTCTATTTTGAGAACATCTAATTTGTAGTTGTTCCTGCGTGGAGAAATGCCATGACTCCAGACAGCATGTCCAAGGAAAACAATAAAAAGCAATTAACTACAAAAATGTGTGCAGAACAGTAATGTTTATAAATTGCATGTTCAATCCACAGATCAGATGGAATTGTTCTGTATGAAAACAAACCAGCGATAATGAGCCCGAAATAATTTCTAGATTGTATATTGGGGATAAATATGAAAAATCCCAAGGACATTTTTATGGTATGTTTTTTGTAGTGTGACAGGAGAGTTGGGGTTAGACAGGGTGAGTCTTGTAGTTTGCTATTATATATGTATCATGGCTGCAGATTATGAAGCCTAAATCCCGGGTTCTAAGAGTTAAGTAAATTATATGTACATGAGGGTAGATCACAGTCTCAAACCTGCTCATTTGTTGATCATGTTTACATCCACTGCACAGTCATGGGTCCCCCCACACCCACCTACTGCCAGTCTTTTGATTTGATACAGCAACATTCTACTCCCAAGCCTGTTTCCCTAACCTTCTCTAATCTAGGCCATGGCTGAAGAGAACATATGAAGAGGTCACCTCCACTCAATTTGATCTCATGCAACAGTTTGATAAATCTAATGTGACCCCAAACCAGGAGACTAGGGTCCACAGCATTTATCTGGTGCTCTTATCCAAAGCGATTTACATGAATCATGTTAAGCAGGCAGGAAAATGTTGAATTAAATATCATGCAAAAACATATTACCTTTGTAAAAATCATAGTATACTTAAATGTTACTGTTCTGCACTTGGTATACAAGTTACTTTCTCCACTGTTCTAATACAGTTCAAGTATATTAGTCTAAGCTGTCCAATTGAACACTGGGTATAACAGAGTTAATTTGAATAAACTGATGAATGCTATACATTTATTTATTTATTTTTACAAATTAACTCTTCATGTTATCAAAAATTGTGTTTCTCCACACACTAAAAAACAGAGAAACAATGCAAGTACTGTTTTGTACTTAAAGGTACATCTTATATCAATGTACTCTCAAAAGTAAAATATTGGACTTTTGGTATATAATAGTACCTTAACTGGTACATAAAAACATGGCTATGTAAAAGGATTTACACTGAAAGGTACTTTATTGTACTTCAACAGGGTTCAACCCCAACAACAAGCTTCATTCCCTTTTAAATACAAATCCATACTTAATTTTCTTAGTGTGCATTTTTAGTATATATTATATTATAAGTATAGTTTGTGTTTTTCAAACCCACCAAAGCACACTACCACTGTAAAGCGTAAGTAAACCCACTTTGAACGGTGCAAAAAAACTGAAAAACGAGTTTGCCACTGATGTTAGTATGACAGTAAAGGTGAAAAATATGAGGTCTTATATGGGTGAACATGTGGCTTTACAGGAGTGTATGTTTGTGCACTTTTATGCTTAAAAATGTGTGTGTGTTTGTACCTGTCTCTTTTTTCGGCTCCTCTGAGCGGGAGGAGGAGGGCGGTTCATACGCAAATGAGCTGCAGGTGGGTATGTTATACCCGAATGAGGTGAAGAGGGGCTGATGAGGAGAAATCAGGGTAGGGGGGGGCGGGGGAGTCAAGGGCAGAGAGAGAATGTGGGAGGAGTCACCGTTCACCATGGCAACTGAGCCAATTGCCGGCGGACGGATCTGTATCTTAAGATACTGTTGAGTAGAGGGTCCTGGGTACAACGGAACAAACAAAAACAACAACACCAAAAAACACAAACAACAGCAACAAGAACAACAACAACAACAGAAACAACAGGAAAGGAAACACAAAATAAAACATGTTCAAGCAAAAATAGCTACCTCTATGCACTTAACTTTATAGTCGTAAAAACTTATCAAAAGCAAAAGAGCTTAGAAATCGAAAAGCATGCAAGAAATCAAATTATGTACATTTAAGTTCATGTAGATTTAAGAGTAAAAGGACAAACTGAGAAAAAAAAAACCTGTCATGCATAGCATTCCAACATAAAACACTAAAACACACTATAGTGCATGTAAATCAAGACATTTGCCTCGTATTGCTGTCATGCTAGTAAAAAGGGGAAAAAATGCATGGAAGTGTGTTGAAATGAAATGTGAGTGCACATATATATATATATATATATATATATATATATATATATATATATATATATACACCAAAACATTCTTTACAGTACTACAATTACAGACTGTAGGCCATCTGTTTCTCTACATACTTTGTTATTCTCCTATTGGTGTTGAGCTGGTAGGAGTGGATTGGACACAGCAGTGCTGCTGGAGTGTTTCAACACTGTGTCCAATCACTGTCCACTCTATTAGACATTCCTACTTAGTTGCTTCACCCACCTTGTAGATCTAAAATCAGAGACAGAAGCTGGTGTTTCTGCAGTTTGTGTTTTGTCATCCTCTAGTCTTTATCATTGTTCACAAGATGCTGCCTGTGTGAGACGTGTTGGCTGGATCTTTCCGGTTGGTGGACTGTTCTCAGTCCAGCAGTGACACTCAGGGGTTTAAACACTAAAGAAGCAGCACTACATATCTGATCCACTTGTACCAGCGTAAGACACACTAACACATCATCACCATGTCAATGTCACTGCAGTACTGAGAATGACGCATTACCCACATAATAACTATAGGTGGTCCTGTACTGGGTGAAAACAGGGTGAAATGCTGGATAACAGTCTTTAATTATAGAACTACAAATTGCTCCTGCATGGTAAGAAGAACTTGATCAAATGGACAATTTATGCTTGAAACAAGCCATACTGTCATAATGTTATGGCTGATGAATTGTGTATATACATGTATATATATATATATATATATATATATATATATATATACCTATATATATATATATATATATATATATATATATATATATATATATATATATATATATATATTGAAACATTAATTAATAGAAATGTTTGTTTTTGTTCATAATTTATTTCAACAAAGGTTAAAAACAAAGATTAAACACTGACAATTATATTCAATACTGGCAACATTTCAAGTTTTTCTTGTTTTATTGTTGATACTGTCTGATTAGCAATTTATTCAATCTTGAAATGAAATATTCTAATAATTTGAGAAACAGCATTTCTGATTTTCATGATCTATAATGCATCCCTGCCATTCAAAGGTTGGTCTTGTGATTTCCTTGCCACTGGCTACAGATTCCAAAGAATTTTCACTTTTTGTGTTTATTATTAAATTCATCTGGCTTCCTAACAATGACTGTGAACAGAGCTATTCAACAAGTTTCAAATCTGAGAGCTTTATAAGTTATTTGAGGTCTCAAATCTCTTGGAGTACCCAAACATGGTGCTTCTTCCTTTCATAACTCTTTTAGCAAAACAAATCTACATTAATCTTGCTTTAAATTATGAATTTGTCATCTTTGATTTTATACATTTTGATGATTAACTTCAATTTAAGCTTTTCATGTAACAGTACCACTCACAGTAACAAGATTTTTGACCAAGGTGTCTAAACCTTTGCATGCCACTGTGCCTTGAAAAGACCCTCTTAATTCTTGTAATTGGTCAGACTGAATCTGAATGAAATCTGTAAAATGTAGACAAAGGCCATTCTAAGGACATTAGAAATACACTAACTGACAGCCACAAGATAAGAAAAGACACCTAAACAATCCAAGTGGGCAATTCATTTTCAGCAAGAAAAAAACTCACATCTGGAATTTCCCAGAAAGCTGATGAAACAAAATATGAGCTTTTCAGGCCCAGATTGCCTATTCCTAAAGAAACACTCCAAACATCCCAACAGTGAAGCGTGGTGGTGGCAGCATTATGATGTGGAGATACTTATTTTCCACAAGGAAGAATGGGTATTTTGTTAATAGGACAAATGGAAAGTACTACATACAAAATGACACTTCAATCTACTAAAAAAATCAAAGTCCAGATTCAAATCAAGTAAAAAAACAAATTCTGAGATTTTCATTCATTTCATATTGAATTGGAACTAAACTAATGTCATTAATTCAATTAAATTAATTTCTGGCATTAATTAAACTATTAGGCACTGCATATATATACATCTTTATTCATGTGTTTCAGTGTGTGTTTATGTGTTATGTGCATTTGTTGATGTAAATGGCACAAAAAAAGCAATTGGGGGTGTAGCATGGAAATGATGACACAGTGGGATAGAGACCGACAAGCCAGTGGAAGATAGATGAGCCACAACTTCCCATCATATCTGCCCTTGTTTTCACTCTTGTCTCTCCATCTCCCTCTCTCCTCCCATCCTGCTGACTGCTCTAATTAAAATCATGGTGGACTCGCGGTGAATGTGTCGGACACTTGAAGCCAGTGAGTGAACACCCGTGTGCACATACATACACGCAAACACGTACAACAGAAAGCTCTCTCACAGCTTCCCAGGCACAGATTCTCACTTTCATTGTAGGACAACGCTTAAAAGGACACTGTAGCATTTTTTTCAGCACAATCTCTGTCCACCACACCTGTGTTGTTATGGCTGGCTATCACTGGAAATAACTTATTCCAATGGTTAGAACAGAACTTTACCATGAAATCGTAACACACGAGTGAAATCACACTGAGCTTAAAACACGTTTGTATAATTGCTGTGGATTTTTTTTTTAGATCAATAACTATGTAAATTTTATTTAATTAAAGGACCCCATATTCATTATAATTAGAGAGCTCCATAATAGTGCACAGTGCTTGGACACCAATGTAACTTTATGTAATGTCATTTTAAGCCTAGTGCTCAACTTTAAGTTTTGAGAACCACTGCGTTTAATAGAACAGGCCAATCTAACTGATGTTTCAAACCAGCTAATCACAGAACATCTCCACAACATAAACAAACTCTAGCATCGTATCTTGATAAACAGTGGCTTACATCTAGTGCATGTAAGTGTGGATAACCAGACTCATTTAAATTCAGTTAAAGGTGAGGTTCTGAGAACTGTATTAATTTTAGCATGTATTTTACATTACATAGGCTTCATTAGGCTGATATTTCTTCTATCCACAACATTTGCACCCATGGCGATATATGGCCCTTTTAGCAAGACAATAACCATATACTTTTTTGACATCTGGAACTAAATACAGAAGAGAAAATCAAACATCCTCATGGGACACATTTAGCTTCTGAACCATTTGTTGGGCAGCTCCAAAAAATAATATCTGATCTGACTGGCCTTGCTGAGTCACAGGTCTAGGCATCTGAGTAACATTTGGGGCAAGTTACCAGTGTAGCATGTGTACCAGTTCACAGTGTATCTTTCTGGGCATACTACAAGTGTAGCATTCGGCCCAGTTAGCAGTGACAGAAAGGCTACAGTAACTCCCACAACCACTCAGTACAACAGAAAAGAATCTCAGAATGAACAACATGTCCAACCTTGAGGACGATGGCGATGTTCTGCTACAACAGGAGAAAACCATGTCAGGTCCAACTTCTGTCAGCCAAGAACAGAAAGCTGAGGCTGTAGTGGACACAGGCGCACCGAAACTGAACGGTTGAAAGCTGGAGAAACATAGCCTGATCTGATGAATTTGGATTTGTGTTGAGGTGCAGTGATGTGACGTGTAGTGAGTTACATAATGCCTATACTGATTGGTTTTCTACACTGGAAAACCAAATTCTAAAGTAACCAGGACTACAGACCTGTAAGGTTCGTTTGTATTATATACACACCGTCCAAATGTGTGTTCACAAAATTCAGCAACTACCCTTTGGATTTTTCTGTTGTAAGGGGAAACTCATCTATGTAACTCTCCATGATAACCCTCCTTAAGATTCAGGTGTGGCAGACTTGGTTTGAAAATCACTTGCATATTAATCTATGTCTGGGATACCAGATCACCCTCTCTTTCTCACCTGAACACACACGAAAGCACTGTTGTATGTACATGTACTATGTGATGAGAAAGACAGTAGCGCATGTCACATGACCTGTGAGGTCATGCGATGATGCAATGGCACACCTGCCCTCTTGATGACCTCCACCATGTTGGAGGGGAAGTAGCCCACGCGGTCATTTCCCGTCCGGTTGTCATGGATGCAGCCCTTCCACCGGCCGTCAGAGTGCTGTTCCAGGACCTGGAAACCAAACAGGGATACGCTCAGGCAAATATAGATTGGACTTTGGCAGCCTGTCCAAAAACAAGTCCACTTTTGGGAAAGGTCAGTTCAACAATTTCATGCAAGTGATGCTGGGCTTTTGTTGATTCAGCTGTTCGATGCCTTTCTCACTCTTTTTCTGTCTTTATCTTTTTTATGCTCTTAGTGCATTTCGGGCAAGTGGGCAAGTAAATTAACATATGCAAATATTGTTGGAATGATTTTACATCTATTGACTCCTGATATTGCAGAATCAAGCCCAGTTCTTACTTCCATTAGCCACCAACACAGGCCACATTAGTAGGGGTTGTCCCCGTGGCGATGGATTTATATAATAATAATAATAATAATAATAATAATAATAATAATAATAAATTTTTATGTGTTCCAGTTTTCAGGGAGTTTCATTACTTTTTTCATGACTGTATGTAAGAGTGTAATACTTTAGGAAGATCATTGGCTAGGATTGGTCATCTCTTTAGCAATTTACAAGCATTTATGATCACTCTGATACAAGACCTTTTTAAAGTGAAGACAGTAAATCCAGCAGATGGAGCTGTAGCTCTGGGTCAGTATGACTCAAAAGCCAGGTTGAGACACTAAGGACTGGACATCAGGCCATTTCATAATTAGATTTTATTTCAAGAAAGCACATTAGTGATTACAGTAATGTTAAATAAAATATGCATTTATATTTGATCAAAAATCACTGTCATCTAATGTAGGAACAGCTTTAAAAATGATCCTGAATGGGAATGAATGAAATGAATGGAATGGCGGTGTGGTCAGACCCATACGGCTTTCAAAAGAACATGTGTATTTTTTCTCAGCAGCGTTTTTCTTCCCTACTGGGCAAATGTTTCGTTACGCTGTGGGTATTTACCGTGATGATGTCACCCGCTTTGATGTTGAGGCTCGTCAGGTCATAGTTGTTGCAGTAATCCTTCAGCGCTCTCACTTGCATGGCAGCAGAAGCATCTGCGTACACACACACACACACACACACACACACACACACACACACACACACACACACACACACACACACACACACACAAACACACACACACAATCTATTTTAAGGCAGTCAACAATCAGCATTGGTTATACTCTTTCATATAACACTATTCACAGTCATACTGACCCTTAGGATTCTTTAATTTATATTATAAATATACAAAACAAAATGTAACACAAATCTACAATTTAAAATATATTTACATTTTCTGATTATTTTATTATATTTACTGTATATTTTATTCCATTCGATGCTTATTAGACATATTTGCTTTTTATCTTTATATTTTGTATATCCTGTCTTTATTTTTTCCATTTTATGTGAGTGGTCATATATTAAAGCATTTCACTGGCAGTTGGACTGTGTATGACTATATATGACAAAGGTTTTTTTTTTATTATGACTTTATTTTTAATTTAATTAGCTTGAATTGTATTATTTATTTTATTATATTTATTTTTTATATATATTTTTATTTTATTAAATCATACAGTGCAAATAGAAATCAATTATATTACATTATTACATATAATATAATTATCATATAATTAATCAAATAATTACATTATTATAGAGATCAGTTAACAGTAATTTTTGCAATGTCTGAAATTTTGATTTACACTTTTGAAATATAGGGATTTTGGATAATTATTATAACTTTATTCTCTAAACCATTTTAAAATCATTTACAGATTTGTTTATCAACCTGGTATAGTAATAATTTCATAGTTGAGATGTTGCATATAAAATGATATTGTACATTATGTAAGCTATCTTGAGTTCCCTGAGGGAACCCTCCCAAGGGACCAATAAAGTTCTATCCTATCCTAAAAGGTTATGGCGTAATATTCAACATGGACAACAATAGCACGGTAATACTGAGCAATGATGCAAACAGTAAGAATGAGTGATGACAAACAACATGTGTCCAAATGTTTGTGGACACTCCTTCTAATGAATGCATATAGATTATAGATATTTTCAGTTGTATCCACTTCTGACACAGATGTGCAAATACACACACAGCTTGTCTAGTCTCTGTAGAGAAGTACTGCCAATAGAATAGGACTCGCTGGAGAAGAAGTACTTTTGGGATGAGGATTGATTCAACATCCTGACTTCACTAGTGCTCTTACTGCTGAATGCAATGCAATGAATCAATGATCTATCTATCTATCTATCTATCTATCTATCTATCTATCTATCTATCTATCTATCTATCTATCTGTCTGTCTGTCTGTCTGTCTGTCTGTCTGTCTGTCTGTCTGTCTGTCTTTAATTTTAGGAGAAACAGTGAATGAGCAGGGGTATATCTTTACTAAAAAAATTATACTGTACCTAAAAGGTAAATATACATACTTAGATTATTAATTCAGGACTGCTGAGATTGAATTCTCTCCTTCCTTCTCCTTACCTCTCAACATCTGCTTAATCTCTCGGCTGGCCTGTGTGGTGGTGAACTGGTTAACAATGTCCAGTGCTGTCTGGCAGTAAGTGTTCCTCACACTGGCACTGATGCCACTCTGCAGAACAAAAGAAAAAAAAGAGTGTACACACACACACACACACACACACACACACACACACACACACACACACACACACACANCACACACACACACACACACACACACACACACACACACACACACACACTTACTTTACATACAGGTCCATAAATACAAACAGACACAGACTGCATACAAACCCACACAGACTGTATATAATGTGAGAAAAGTCTGGAGTCATTAAGTGATCAAATATACTCACATCAAGCAGCAACCGCACAGCATCAGTCTTCCCACAAAGTGCGGCTTCATGCAGTGCTGTGCCGGACTTCGTCTGTCTGTTTATATCTATTCCAGCCTGGATCAGCAACCTGTCACACACACACACACACACACACACACACACACACACACACACACACACACACACACNACACACACACACACACACACACACACACACACACACACACACACACATTTACAAACCTCAATGCTTAGGCTTGTATAAAAGGGAAAATAATCTACATCATGGCATTTGAGTCTCAAGTCCATGGGTTGTGAGTCATAAACAATCTAAGTCTGAGTCTAAGTCCATCTGAGCTGGACTCTGAGGTGTCTTAAGTTGCTGAAGTGTGGGGCAGAGTCTCAAGTGTCTGGGAGAAAGTCAGAGTGCCCGAATATGAGTCTGAATCCAGTTTGGGTCTCTGGTCTGTGAGTCTGAATTTAGTCTCAGGGTGTGAGTTCAAGTTGGGTCTCAAGTCTAGTTCAAGTCTCGAGCATCATAGGGCTGTGAGTTTGATTTGAATATAGAGTCTCTGGGTGTGATTTGGAGTTGAGTATTGAGCCTCTGAGTCTTTGGCTGCATGTCCACATCAAGTCTCCACTCTATGGTCTGCAAGTCTGAGTGCCTGGATATCAGTATGTATTCAGTCTCTGGTCTTTGGTGTGTGAATTTAAATGGGTACAGGACCAAGATGAGTCTTCAGAGTTTTTGGGGCATGATTTCAACATTGAAGATGGGTGGGGTCTTCATTTCTGGGTTAAGTCAGAGTTGAACCTCACGTCTCTGTAGTTTGGGGTCGAGTTACCACTCTGACTCAAGACTTCAATGTTTCAGTCAAAGACAAGTCTCTAGGCTCCAAGTTCAAACTGAGTATCAAGTCTTTGGGGTTCGAGTCTGAACTGAGATCTGAATCTCTGCAGTTTAAGTCCAAGTCATGCATGTCAATGTTAAGTATTGAGTCTTTGAGTGTGAGATACATCAAGTATCAAGTGTCTGGATTGTGAGTCTGGATCAAGTCGAGTCTCTGGGGAAAGAGCTCAAGTCGAGTCTCTGATCTCTGGGATTGCATCCAAGTGAAGTAATGACTTCTGAGGTCTAAGTGCTTCTAAGTGCAGTCTCTGGGATGCTAGTCAAAGTCGACTCAAGTTTCTGGGATGCATGTCTGAGTTGAATCTTGAGTCCTGACAGACAAGTCTGAGTTTCTAGATGTGAGTCTAAATCGACTGACGGGTTTCTGGGGTGTTATGCTAAGTCAAATCTCAGGTTTCTGATCTGGTGAGTTGAGCCTTGAGTCTCTAGGGTGCAAGTCTGATTATTTGGATGTCAGTCTAAACAGAGTTTGGAATGCTGGTCTAAGTCAACTCTCGAGATTCTAGGGAGAAGGTTTATGTTAAGTCTTGAGTCTCTGATGTGCAATTCTGAGTTACTGGAGAACTCGTCTAAGTCAGCTCTCGAGTTTCTGGATCTGAGTATGAATAGGATCTGGAATCCCAGGGGTGTGAGTCAAAGTCAAGTCTTGGGTTTCTTGGGTACAGGTCTAATTTTGAACCTCTAGGTATCAATCCAAGTTGAGTCTCCAGTCTACTGGGTGAAAGTCTTGAGTTGAATTTTGGGAACTTTTTTGTGTATGAGTCCGAGTTAAGTCTTGAGTCTCGGGGGGCAAGCCTGAGTTAAATCTTGAACCTCTGGGCTATGAGTCTGAGTTAAGTCTTGATTTTCTTGGGTCTACGGCACATTTATGAGTTAAAAGACTTATGAGGTGTGTGTGTATTTATGTAATATATAAAAATATAATTCAAATGTATATATGTCTTCACTAGTTATAGTGTTGCTGCACTATTGTTGACTGGTAATGTGTAACTATACAGTTATTAGAGATGCTTAAAATAAAGTGGGACCATTTATTTTGATGACACGCTCATTTATACACAGACACACACACACAAACACTGGGCTGCCAGTAATGACATGTAAGACTAATTAATGATATGTGTCATAATGCAGTGACAACTCCGTCCATCAAAACAAAGAAACAAGGACATTCTGTGTGTGTGTGTGTCTGTGTGTGTGTGTGTGTATGTGTGTGTTTGTATTTGCATCACTGTTTAAGAGACTGCACACACTAATGAATAAATCCCCATGGCACCTATCACAGTGCATCAGCACTTTTGCACTTCAGAGAACTACATTTCCCATGTCCCCTGCTGCTCAGCTCTGCTAGATTATGACACCCTACTTATCTCAGTCTGTTAAAGGTTTTGTATATTGTCTAACTTACCAAGCAGAATTAGCAATAATACACCACTAGATTAGATGAATGAACCATATGACTGCCCATATGTCCATTTCCGCAGGCCATGATATTGTGTAATAGACAGTATGCATAATAATCGACCACCTGTACAGAAAGGGACAGAGCAGGCAGGACTTTCTGAGGAGGCTACGGTCCTTCAACATCTGCAGGAAACTCCTGTGGATGTTTTTTTCAGTCCGTGGTCACCAGTGTCCTGTTCTACACTGTGGTGCGCTGGGGGGCAGCATATCCAAGAAGGACACATACAGGCTGGACAAATTGATCAGGCACTGTGGTTGGCACAAAGCTGGACTCTCTGGTGTCAGTGGCAGAGAAGAGAACTCTGGAAAAACTACTGGACATTATGGACGATGCCAGTCATCCTCTACACACTGTCATCAGCCACCAGAGGAGCCTGTTCAGTGAGAGACTGCTCCTTCCCAAATGCAGGACCAATAGGCTTAAAAACTCTTTTGTCCTGCATGCCATCAGACTGTACAACTCCTCTCTGGGGGGGAAGAGTGGTAACAGGAGGATAAAGGATGGGAACGAGTAGGAACCAACCAATTAACCTGAAACCCGCAACCCATAAACCACAACACAACTTGATGCAATAAACAAATCAAAAGTGCAATAATAATGTGCAATACCCCCTCCTACAGGACTCTTTTTGCATGCACTATTTATATATATTGTATATTGTAATATAGTCTCTATATTATATATTCTTTATATTTATATAGTGTTTTCTATACTAAATTATTATAACTTTCGTCTCTTTCTGTACTGCTGCTACTGGAACCTTAATTTCCCTGAGGGAACCCTCCCAAGGGATCAATAAATTTCTATCCTATCCTATCCTATCCTATTCTATCCTGTCCTATCCTGTCCTATCCTGTCCTGTCCTATCCTGTCCTATCCTATCCTATCCTATCCTATCCTATCCTATCCTATCCTATCCTACATTTCTCAGGAAGTTCAATAGATTTGTGAGCTTCCACTATTGTCCTTCTGCTCCAGCTATTTTGTGCTCACTTTTATATACAGCTGATGTAAATCCCTGGAACTACAGACCTTAATCACCATCCTGCCATCTCCTTGCCACCTGACTCCCTCATCACTACATCCACAAAAGCACGAATCCTTGGTATAGTTGTCATTAATCACTCATGTTGCACACCTGTCAATATCTCCTCTAAGCACTCCATTCCTCGTCATCTTATGGCCTGACTATTGTAACTCCCTCCTGGCTGGTCTTCCTATGAGTACCATCAAACCCTTCCAACTGTTTCAGATCATAGTAACTTCCTAAGTTCAGCCTGACAAAGTAACAAAAGGACCAGCACCTCTGTAACTTATAACAATAGTCAAAATCTGTACCAAGAGCCCTTCAAGCTTCAGGTATTGAGCATTTATGGGACCAGCTTGGGCACTGTACGAGTGTGCAATGTTCTATATGGAACCTGTATGTCTCCATGCCCAACAGTATCATCTTGTATCCAGGCTAGAGGCGCAACAGGATATTAGAGCCTCGTTTCAACACAGTTTTCTCCTATTAAACTTATCCATTTACTCTAAAATTGTAACCCCTTACATATATCATCATTGCATTCACATATTAAGATTCAGTCCATTCCAACTACTCTTTTTTTATTTTTTTGTTAATCAGTGTACTGTCTGCGTGGACGGAGAAGCACTTCAACTTCTCTGCCACTCTGCGCACATCTGGATGTCATTTCACAATCCGCTCTTACTTGATGATGTCAATGTGTCCGTTCTTGGCAGCCAGATGGAGAGGACTGATGCCATTGGGGTCAGAGGGTTTTGGTTCCAGCATGGCAGCACACATATTACTGCTCAGAAGTAACTGTACCACCTATAAAACACACACACACACACACACACACACACACACACACACACACACACACACACACACACACACACACACACACACACACACACTGTCAGCTTTTATGACCGTAATAATGTCACTAATGTAGTGTCTGGACTGAACTGACCGAAACTCGTCCAAACTCGCAGGCCAGGTCTAGAGGGGTCTTTCCTGCATGATCTCTGATGCAGGGATTGGACTGGTGCTGGAGCAGCATCTCACTCTGCAAGCAACATACAAATGGAAGCATGAACATATTTACGTCCTCGTAATTTTCCTCATAATCTAGACATAGTTTACTCCTTTAGAGGCTAATGTAGCTAACATGTAATAGAATTATCATTATGCAAAACACATGCCTAAATCATCACACAAGCCCAGGCTTGTTAAGTAATCTCTTAGAGACTTGTTAATGTAATGTCTGATAGACTTTTATCATGAACAAATGTACAGGAACTTAGATGCATGCTACTGCTACTGTATAAAACAATGCTATTGCAGATTTTCTCATGAGCAAGTGTAATAGAGATCATGGAACAGTTGCAAAGTCTCAGGACTGGGTGACATTGATAAATCTACATTGGGATATAAACAGAGTGAGATATGGGTTGAGGCAATATTGTTTTTATCAGGTTTTAAAGTTTTTAAATATTGTTCTGTTTCAATTCAAAACATTTTTTCTGCTCCATCACACTGCTCTCAGCTCCTCCTCTACTCCGTTCTGCCCCCACTTGAATTCTCAAAGACATACCATGGAGGGGACAGAAAAAATATAGCAGGATATGATTTTTGTCCATACCGCTCAGCCATACACAGTCTCTACATTGCTAAGTGATGACATGTAAGTTTCTGTAAATTTAGGTGACCATACCTCCTCTTTTTCCTGGATTTGGTCCCCCTTTTCTACATTCAGTGTATGGATTTTTATACCTTTAAACACGTCTGTTTTAATCCTGCCTTCTCATCACCACTATTGCTCTACATGTACCTGCACCTGCATGCTAGCACTGGTTAGGCCTTACCAAGGTGGTATGGCCATAAGCATCTCTTTCCAATGCATCAAGATGCTCTGTTCCTTGTGTTTCTTGCTGTGTTACTGTGCTGACCCACCCAGCTGTCCAATACTCTGCTGCCTGATATGATGCTATTTTTCTCTGAATCATCACATGGATTCATTCATGCCACACAAGATCGTGTATAGCTCTGTGTATGTTGTTTAACTTGCAACCTGTTTGACTTTCACACTAAGCTTGTGACCTACACTCTCCTGCACTCCTGGCTGCTCTCACATTAGCCATAGCTCTTCATTATCTCACTTTTATTGACCACTGTTGTTATTTTGTTGTTTGTTGTGCTATCCGGTGTCAACCACATATGGGTACAGGTTCCCCTTTCAGTTTTTCCTTCCCTTCAGTCTTGGTTCCTCCCAAGGTTTCTTCCTTTCAGTCTGAGGGAGGTTCTCCTAGCCATGGTCACCTTTGGCTTGCTCAAAAGTGGCTTGGACACAGATTTCTGTGAAGCTGCTCTGTGACAGTATAAGTTTGTGTAAAGCACTGTACATTTCAGCCGATTGACAAAAGTGTAAAAATCCCTAAACTCAAACAGAAATAAGTTACAGTTTAGCTGACTTTTATGATTTTATTCACATTTTAATAAACATTTTGTTAACACTTTACAATAAAGGTAACAAATATCAGTGTTAATGCCAGTAACATTAAACATTACTAAATTAATTATTGACAAAATTATATTGTTATACATTACTAAAATGAGTAATGAATGAATGAATTATTACTGTTCTAAGTACTGTTAACATATTTACCCTTATTGTAAAGTGTTACCATATTTAAATTAAAATGATTTAGCAATGCAAGTTATTACGGCTATTGATTAGTTTTGGTAAGTTAATTAAATGTAAGAATAAATGTATATCTATTGAAATTGCAGCATGATTTTAAAGACATTTAACTCCATCTCACCCTCACACACACTCTACCGTGATCCTACAATGCTTATTTAAAGCCCCCTGGCCACAACATCAAATATCCATACTGTTAGCAACATTAGCCTAGTAAATAAAGGCTAAGTGATAGAAATGGATTCAGTTAAATTGCATAAACTTTGTCTTTTTCCAAGGTGGATGTTTATTACTATGTCAGTCTGTAGACATATGACAGAAAACGATAACATCAAAACTCACAAATAAAAAAATCTATTAAATATAAACAAACAACTACTATTGCGACAGCTTTTTCTATTCTGTAACAATTAAATATTCTAACTTTTAATAGGTTCAACACTTGGTTTACATAAGCAAACACCAGGTTACTAATCCTAAGCTGTAACTGAAAATAAACAATATACAAATTGGGGAGCAGGAGTACTGACTGAACATCTTATTTGAGCTAATGCTAATGCTAGTATTTTCGAGGCTGAGCTCATGCATTGCTTACCAGACAGATGCAGGGATTAATGGAACCAGTTAATTAGTATCAGTCAGGCCTGACCTCTAGTTGCAATATAACTATATATTATGTTACAATATGATATATCACTAAGCCTGTTTTTTTTTTGTTTTTTTTTTCAAAAAAATAACTGCAATATATAATGCAGTGACACCAAAATAGTGGTAAGTTTAAAAACTCCAGGAGCACAACTGTGTCTGATCCACTCATACTAGCACAACAGACAGTAACCCACCACCATGTCAGTGTAACTGCAGTGCTGACAATGACCCACTACCCAAATAATACCTCCTCTATAGTGGTCCTGGGTCCTGATAATTGAAGAACAGGGTGAAATGAGGATAACAAAGTAAAAGGAAGCTACAGAGAAACAGATGGACTACAGTTATATCATAGAACTATAGAAATTACAAAGTGCTCCTGTATGATAACAGGAGCTGAATGTAGAAACAAGGAGGTGGTCATAATTTTATGGTTGATCAAGCAGCAATATTAATTGTTTTTTATGAAGCTTGTGGATCAGGCCATTTTATTAAGACTAACTATAAGGCAGGTTATTGTATGCATGTAAACAGTTATTGATCCAGATGATCAAGCATTGATCTTAGCCACAGGCACAAAAATAACCTTTCACTGAACATCCAGGAGCAGTGATAACTGCAGCCCAGGGGCAGCAGTTCAAAGGCAGAGTGAAGGAATTGAGAAGGGTTATTGATAATGGTAATGCTGGTTATCTGCTGGATGCAGTCAATGACACCAAACATGTCTCGGCTGATTGACTGAAAATGGTGTAAATGTGCTGTCTAGCTACACCATCTCTTTAGCTCCAGTGTGTATTGACACATTGGTTCTCACTGTGACGCATTAATGTCTGTGTTCATCAGCACCTATGTGCTCCTGTACACTCACCCCATCATAATGGCCATGTTGGGATGAGAGGTGCAATGGAATCTGGCCTTCGTCTGATTGGCTGTTCACTGATGATCCTGCCTTTAGCAGCATTTTCATTGGCTCGCACTTTCCTTGCCAGGCAGCGTAGTGCAGTGGCCGCATCCCTACACAAGACAACGAGGGAACAGTTACAAACGTTCAGTAACTTCATGTGATTTATGATTCATGAATAACTTTTTCACCCCACAGTTCTGCTTAATCTTTCATCATTGTTGAACAGAACTCGAGGAGCTTCTTGAATCTAAAGTCTTTTGCAACATTTTCACAACACATACTGTCACAGCAGAGTGTGGTTTGGGGTTACTGGGCTTAAGTTTAGGTTCTGTTTCTTTTAAACTTGGGACGTCTATCAAAGTGTGATCTTCAGAATGTAAGTTTATGGAACTTTGTCAGACCTTAACCTTTAGAAACCTAGGCCAATTTTGTCTGATGATCTTGTAGTATGATGTACTTTTATTCACCACAAAAAAAAGAAAAAAAAAAAGACAGCATTTATAGAAGATCCTACATTACTCAAATTTGAGGAGTAAATATTAAAAGAATTTAAACATGCATGAGAAATTGACCATGTTTGATGGAAAATGTTCCCCTGTGCCTACAATTTTTTGGTGTTTGTTTGCTTTCTAAAGATACTAAAACAGCTCACAAGTCCAAAATCCTGCTTATCATGAGTGATAAATCTCAGAAAACCAGCATGCAGCCATCTGCACAGTGTGGATCTTGGATTGAAAGAGTTAAGCAGGTTCCTGAGAACCTCAGAACAGAGTTATCAAAGTTCACCAACTGAGAAAATGTAAAAAGGCTATTTCTAAAGAGTCTGGCCTCCACCAATCCACTGTAAAGCATATAATACACAAATGGAGGAAATTAAGCACCATTGTTTTTCTCCCAAGAAGTGGTCTTCCTGCAAAGATCACTCCAACGGTGTGACATATATGTCAGTAAGCTAAGAACACCCAGATAATATCTAAGGATCCTTCTTTGTTTTACATTTAACCTAAATTACATTGCTGTGTTAACAGAACCCAAAGCTTGGGCTGCTATGTTGTTCTAGGTGGTTAATATTTTATCCATGACTTGCAATGCACAACTATAATCACAGCCCAGAGTTTGGTTTCTGTTAACTCAGCAGTGTAGTTCAAATTTAAAAGGCATTTAGGTTAAGTGTTTGGCTCATGCTGTGTTTTGTTTTTAGTGTGCATATGGTTAAAAAATAAAACTTTGGTTCTTTGGCTCTGGTTCATATGTTTGAACTGTATAACATATAAACTGAATCCCATATGTTAAACATGGGGATGGTAGTATTGGTTTTGGTCTGCTTTGCTGCCTTGGGTCATCTTGGGTCTACTTGTTCTGAAGTCTATAAAAATAGTGGAAGCAGTAATTTGACATTTTGGAATGGCCGAGTCCACTAAAACACTGGGGAAAATATTTAAAAGAAGCAGTTTTGTAAGGGGAAATGGCCAACATTCAAGTTTGTTTTGCATAATTAATCATCTATAAGTGAAATTATGTCAAAATCTGAAATACTGGATAATTCTGCTGAATAAATAATGATTTTGTTTTCTCTTTAGTTTTAGGAGGCAAATCTAATTCCATTTCAGGACAAATACAGAAACCCTTTACATTCAGAAAATTGTAAAGTGTTCACAAACTTTCTATCAGCACTCTATATATAAAACATGACATATTGTAATTAAATATAAATAATTGAATATTCAATACATATGTTACAAATTCTCTTCATACATAGGTACATAGGAATATTCAATACATATGAGATTAATTGTTGCATACAGATATTTGCATATACACACTCCAACATTAAGACTCCAACACTAAATACATTGTGACATAACAGATATTATTATTATATTATTAAATCTTGGTGCTTATATGCACTATATGGACAAAACTAATAAAACACCTTGTCATTCATTGTTTCCTCAAAACGGAAGGGCATTAAAAATAGATTGTATTCCTTTTGTTGAAGTAACTGTCTATACTCTCCTGAAAAGGCTTTCTATTAGATTTGGAGTATTGCTGTGAGGATCTGATTGCATTTAGTGACAAGGGCATTAGTGAAGTAAAGGTGTTGGATGATTACCGCCCCACATCACCACCACTCCCGAAATTCATCTCGAAAATACTGGGTGGAGCACCTTCATTGCAGAGAACACAGTTCCACTGATCCACAGCTCCTGGCATTAGGCATGATGCCAATAGGTTCATGTTTATCTGCTCCAGATTGTTCTATTCCAAGGGTCACCAATCCTGCTCCTGAACTTTAAATTCATACCTAATCCATCCCACCCATCCAGCTAATTTCTGCCTTTAGAAGTTGATTACTGGGCTGAAAATTATTGTTTAAAAAAACCCCAAAAACTTAAAATCATTGTACAAGTCTATATAATTCTTGAGAAGTGTTTGTAGCATTCGGGTAAATGATGGCCAAAAACACGATTTTCAACTTGTTCTGACTACAGCACTAGTACAGATCTTCACAACAAGGCATAACCAGCAAGCTGATCAAATTGTTTTCTTTAAGAGCGGGACTTTTCCATAACCAGCGAGCTGATTTTAGTGAAGGGTGTGAAGAAACCTGGGTTGTAGCAGGGTTGTAGCAGAAATCTGCAGAAAGGTACCACTCCATAAACAGAGTTCATGACCCTTGTTCTATTTTACTGGCAGTAATTTGAAAGGGATGTCCACAAACGTTTATTTTTTTAGTTTATATATAAATATATATACAGGGATGCAGGGTGAGTCAAAAGTCAATGTCAGTAAATGTGTTTTCACCTTTCTGGTCTTTGATGTCAACAATGGCTTGTGACTCAAGTAACAGTGAGATCAGCTCCAAATTCCCATTCAGAGCAGCATGGTGAAGGGCTGAGAACCTGCAACACACACACATACACACACACTGAAATCTCACACAGTCCTACAAATGCAATTTTACGCTTTTCCATCATACAGCCTTTAAGACAAGTTTGTAAGTATTGTTCACTTCAGAGCAGCTCTTGCTCTCTCTCTCACTGCCAAACAGCACGAGAGGCTCTGACCTACTTCCATGAGTAAGAGCTTTTCACACACAGCCTCCAGCAACACACACATACACATACACACTGCTGCCTCTTAATATAGACCAGTCAAAGCCCTTTGGATCATTTGTTCATTCATTAACCCATCAAATTATTAAATGTGAATATGAAAACCAACCTACCAAACTTTTGCAAGAGTGTTACAATAGTCTATATTTCAGTATAAACTCATCAGGCAATCTGTGTGGAAGACCGATACACTTATTGCACCATGCAGATAGATGAGAGAGATTGGAGATTGACCACACCAGTTGTAGCTAAAAGAAATGCCATGGTACCTCATATTACCAGTATCTCAGCATCTCAGAAAGTACATCCTTGAGAAGGATGGTCTACAATAGCAGAAAACCACATCAGGGTCCGTTTCTGTCAGCCTGAAAGCTGAGGCTGCAGTGGACACAGGCTCAACACTGGGCAACACTGGAGAACTTGGTCTGGTCTGATGTATGTGGATATCTGACTTACAGATGGTCGACCAGAATCTGGTATTACTAGTACGAATCCATGTTGTCAGTCTGCCTTGTGTGAACAATCCAGGCTGGTGGAGCTGGTGGAATGGTATGTTGTTGTTTTGTCCATTAATTCTAGTCAATCATCACTTGAATACCACAGACTAGTTGAGTAATTTTGACCATGAGCTTGCCTTCATGACCACAGTTCCTCTACCAACCTTGTCTCATGAACATGACAATGAGTCCAGCGTCCTTCAGTGGCCTTCCTAAGTATCTAAATCTAGTAGAACAGTGTCAGCCCATTCTCTCATATTTCATGATCCCGCCACACCTGATTCAACTAAACAGCTCATTAAGAACAAGCCCATGAGAGTTGAATGGAGTGTGTTAAAGCTGCAGGTTAGGGGTGCCTCCAGGACCAGAGTTGGCAAACACTGTTGTAGAACACCTTTGGGATGTGGTATAATCCGCAAGAACTGCATGAGGCAATAATATAAATTTGGAAGGATTATGGAATCCATGCTAAGAAGAAGTGAGGCTGTTTATGGACCAAAGGGAGGTCCTACCCAGTATTACTATTGTGTGTCTATTAAATTATTTGTGGGTGTCCTGCTGCTAATAAAATGAGAGATGATATGATACTATTAATCTATACCAAGATGAAATCTTGAAGCTCACAGTATGTGTGAGATTTAAAATAACCTGAATTCAGTTGATGCAAAGTAGGCCATCATGCTCAACCACTGACTCGACTATCCCAGAGGAAAAAACTCACAGCTAACAACATTACATCATACAGTGTGAGGGTGTGCTGTTTCGGAATAGATTTGTCACAGGGTCAGATCGGATACACTCTCCAAATTCCCATTCAACATTTTCTGCAGACATCATCCTGATACTGAGATGCATAATATTTGTAATTAAAACGGATAAAGGACACATAGGCAGCAATTGGGCTTCTGGCTGTTTGACTAGAGATGTTGTAAACAATTATGATGTATAAACAGTACGTATTTCACTTTCGTTGGGGTGAAAAATGCTCAGATTAAAAACCTGTTACTTTAGCTCTGACTGAAGCACTCTGATTGTCATTTTATCTTATGCTCATTAAAGAAAAAAGCTCAAATAACATCACCCACAGTCACAAACCCACAAGCCCAGGCTTCGATCTCTGATCCGTAAGAGTCTAAAATACTGGATACAGAAGATCCAAGTTACAGTTTCAAAAACATATTTTAAATCACAGATAAAAATCTGATTAAATTAAAAACATGACTTTTTTTCTTGCTCTGGCTACTGGGCAGATCTCCTCAACAAGGCATAGCCATCAAGCTGATTGGCACTTTCTGTCGAAGAGCAGGACTTTACCCATACCCAGCAAGCTGATTGGTTCCTTTTGTTGAATAGCAGGACTTTATCCATAACCAGCAGTGTGATTGGTTCTATTTGTTGAAGAGCTGCAATTGTATCACTCTGCTAACTGATGCACAAAAACATGACTTCTTCCTTGTTCTGGCTACTGGGCAGATCTCCACAACAAGGCATAATCATCAAGCTGGAGTGGGACTTTACTCATAACCAGCTAGCTGACTGTCTGTTTTTGTTGACAATTGAGACCCGCAATCAGCAAACTGGATGTTTCGGTAAAGGGTGTGGAAGTTCTATTTTGCAGCCAAGAATGATTCTTTCAGTGATTATCACGGTAACCAAATCACAAAGGCAACAAGACATCCTGATCTTGCAAACATATTTGCAACTCAGAGCTAGATATGAGTGTTTAGCTGTGATATCATTAGCCAATAGCATTTTCACCCAATTATAAAGAAGGCTAGATTACTAAACTTTGATTCAGATGTGACTCTGTGCAGTAAGGAGCATTTCTTATGTTTCAGGTGCAGTGCTGGACACTGCTAGGCTAAGACTGTAACAAATCTAATTTTAAATACATACCGTATTTTCCAGTTGTTGTTTTTTTTTTAACTTTGTGGGTGTGGCTTATAATCCGGTGCGTCTTATAGTCCTGAAAATACGGTATATAGTCTCAATTTCCAATACAATATAGTCTCTCAACCCATGCAAAACACACACAGACCGTCATTGTTTTGGTACACACAAAACTACTTTACGTCACTTTAGTCTATTACACAAAATGTGAAATTTAAACAGCGCTGAACAGTGGGACAACTATGTATAAATGGTCCACTTTTACATTAAAAGTTTAAATAGGGCTAGTCATGCTGTTATGTAAATGTAAATGTTATGTCTTGACTGCAGCATCACACAATTTATCAGTTCCTCACTATCCTATTTATCATAGGTCAGTTTCTGGCCACAAGACTGTTTCCATCCACCTTTAACAAATCTTTCTGCTGAGTGTGGCGGGTACGATAAACCCTTTGCAGAGGCCTGTCCCCAATCATCTCAAGCAGAGTAACTCATTTTCACATCGACGTTCTGCATAAAACACTGTTAACTAGTTTAATGCCATTCAGAAGGCTAAGCTTGTCACAGTCTGCTGACAATGTGTATCAATGCGTACAGCATTGTGCCTGGGGTACAAGCCGAGGCATGTAGAGTTATTCTAATCATAGATCACTTATTTATGATCTCATTTATAAAACCAAAGCCACAGTGATTAGCAATTCAGGCAGTTTTTATGCAAACTGATAGAAATTCCTGTTTGACTGTGGATGAAGCGTAGCCTTTATTGTACTGCTATACCTACTGTTTCTGCCATTTTTTCTTTAACACAACACAACTGAGCCAGCCATGAATTACTTACAGCACACGCATGTCCACATCAACCAATGGGAAACCTCTCTGCAAAATCAGACCTTCCTGCACGCTATTCTGTCTGTCACTATATTAAAAGCACACATGGCTTCCTTTACTATTGGATGCTTTTTTTCATTCAGAGCACAACTAACAATAAACCATGACTGACGTGCAACCTTTTGGCCTACTTACAGAGCAAAACAACATGAAATACCTTTGTGGTAAAATGTATGTGACTCCTCCGGGAATATGAGTTCATTCAACCCTCAAGAGTCTGCGATCACACCGGCATGATCAAATAATGGCTGGTTCCAGATGTCATAGCGTAAAAACAAAGTCGCATTAAACATCACTGTAAACTTGAAAGTACTGGCTTGAAACACCACACAGTTCATTTTTGATGTTGATACAAATAAAGTAAAACCAGAGACAAAATAAACGTTATCCAAAGGACATTTGTATGCATGAACAAAAGTACCCAAATGGGATGGGGCTCTTCGTTCTCATACCTTTGCCATTTCTTGTCATATGAAGATGCAGATTTTTTTTATCTGCTGATTCTGTTCTACACTAAGGAGGAGATGGGGCACACTGAGTGGGGGATGCACACAAGAGGGTTACAGAAAGCTGGACATGGACAGAGTTATTGCACTTTTAGGGGTTTGGAGTTTGAAGTTTAATGTTGTGGGAGAAAATGAAGTTACATGTGGACATAGAATAAAATAAACAGCTCAAGAGTCCTAAAGGTTAAAGATGTAATTGAATTCAGGTATTTCAATGAAGGATGGTAATCATGTGAAGAACTTCAAGAACTTTGAAAAGAGTTTTCTCTATAAGTCTGGTCTTGACCACATACATTTATTGAAGTGTCCATGTCTTGAACCAAGAAGAGTCTATGATGTCAGTAAAACAAGTTTTGGGAATAGGTTCAAAAACATTTTCTAAAGAGTTTGGCCTCCACCATTCCAGTGTGAGGCAGATGATATATCTAAATGGAGAATATTCAACACAACTTTACAAAGGATTGGTCCTCCAATAGAAATCACTCCAAGGCCAAGGTGAGTGACATCATGGAATGTCACAAACCAACTCTAACATAGGACCTGCAGGCCTCTCTTGCATTGAGTAATGTCAATTTTCATGAGTCCACCATCAGGCAAACACCGAAGTATGATATTAATGATAGCAAGGTGGAAGTCACTACAATACAACAATAACACCATTGCTTGACTGAGGTTTGCTCAAGACTATGTGGATGAGTAAGACGCCAACTGGAAAAAGTCCTGTAATGGTTCTGGAATAAGAATGCTCATTTAAACTTTTGGTTTACATGAAATGCAAAACTAAACACACAAGTACATGTACAAAGAAATTGTTAAAGCAGATGAAAGCAGAGCTAGTTAGAAGAAAATTTTAACTTTAGAAGTTTAGAAGAACTTTAAAATTTTACACATTAGAAGCAAAGAAAATTGTAAAGGGTTCACAAAACTTGTCTATGTGCATCTGTGACTGTTTCATTTTTTTGGCTCTTCCCTTGTGCCAATTTTCCTGTCATTACCCTCATCTGTGTTTTATGTATTAGGGTGGTACAATATATCATTTCAGCATCAACATCACAATGAATTCATGTGAAATAATCACATCACAGAATGTGCAATGTTATGTAAAGCATATTAGACTATAAATGTCATTCTACAACTTACTTGATACAGAAGGAAAAGTCCCACTGTTCTCATTTTCCATTAAATATCCATCACAGGCCAATTTCACTTATTCTCCTCCAATCTTTGATGAGTAATAATACTAATATCATTAGTTGGATTGTTGGTGTCTGAAGAAACCTGCATTTCTGTTTATATTACAATTTAAATCACAGAACAACAAATGATTAAAATGTCATTTTTTTCCAATATCATACACCCCTTATATATTTCCTCCCCCTCTTCATTTACTTTAGTTTGTTTCTGTTTAATTAAAAGTTTACACAACATCTTATTTTACTGTATTCCTTTAAGTCCATTTTTCTTATGTTCTCTATAGAGTCCAATAAAGATTTGTGTGTTTGCTTGTTCAAAAAGGCACTTTCTCAGATAAATTAAATTGAAAAAATTGCAGAAGAAGACTTAAGAAAACCACAAAAACAAACATTCTTAATCGAACTCACCCATCTGTATCCTGGAAATTCACATTTACCCTCTTTGCAGAACCCAGGAGCTCTGAAGAGAAAATAGAGAAACAAGTATAAATGTTTGTTCTTTTTTACATAAATCATTATGGAAAGTTTTTGAATCACTGTGTGAAAGTATAGAATTTTAATTATGAAAATCAGCATGACTCAGAAATATTTTAAATGAATCCTGTAAAAATACTAGTCCTATAGTAGTCTTGTACCATGTCTCAGGTATAAAATGTTATATGTCCAGAATAAATAATGATGCAGCAGATGATTCTACTAAAGTGGGATATCAGTGAAAAACAAATATATTAACCAAAATTCCAGACAGTTATCTTGATCACATGATTGGTATGACAAAATATTGACAAATGTTCCAGATTCATAACTAAACAATGTCTGTTACTGAGCTTATAATACTTTTACACTACTGTAACTGTACACATTAAATTGGTTTTCTTTAAAAAATGTTGGAAGCATTGGTTTCACTTGGGCTCAGTAGGAACTTCCTAGATATATAGTAACTATACTTTAATTTTCAGTCTGGACATCTGAGAAACCTATATATATATATATATATATATATATATATATATATATATATATATATATATATATATATATACATATATACATATACACACACACACACACACACACACACACACACACACACACACACACACACACTTTTTTAATTATGTTGATGGTTAATCTAGGCCTGTCATGATAACCTTTTTTGGGGATAGTTAATTATTCTAGGATAATATCATTAAAGGATAATAGCACATTAATGCAGTTATACCCTTTAAAAGGGCAATGAACAATTGGTCATTAAAAATATTCAAACACTACACTATGAAAAATTATTAGATATCCTACATAAATAAAATTAAAAACACTGATTTATTATCCTGATAAGTTGTGCCACCTTATGGAAGAATGCCCTCATAGTGTGCATTTAAAGGTAAAGCTGCCTATTGAAAACTGTAGGTAGGCTATTTCAATAAGCTAACAGCATTCTTCATCAGAAAATGCTCTCAGCAGAAGTATAGGTAAGACGATTTGAGAGTAAATCACAATGTGATGGTAAAAAGAAGGGTTTTGCATTTACAAGCAATAAAAACAATACATTCTAATTGTATCCTGCATCCAAGGAAAACAGAATTATCAGGAAATTCACAGGAAACCATAAAATCATGGGTCAGCGCAATGCTTCTAAGTTGTGCATACTGATGGACAGCACAACTTGACAGAACACTCGTTCACTCACATTTAGGTGCTATCCTCCCTCATTCTGAAAATATGCCCACATGCAGCTGGAACGTGGCTTTGGCTCACTTTTCCAAATGCTCTGGATGGAACTGTGCAGTTTTTGGGACATATTTTTGATCAGAGCATGCAGGAAAATGAAGCTGTGCACAAAATCAGGTGCAAGAATGAAAACCTCTAGCAACACATTTTTGTTTAAAACAGACGACACAGTCTCTTGAATAAACAATGTGAAAGACTGCAGTGGCAGTAGTTTACAGCAGACTACGGCAACTGTATTCCAGATAATCAAGGTAAGATGTTGGGAGTTTATCTGCAATTCCCTTGTTTGCCAAACTCTGCTGGGATAACTCTGCTCTGTGTGCACAGAGAGACCCACTGCACTTGTTTCCTACACAATAAATGTGGCCGTGTACTCAGACTCAAACGTGCCTCTGGCAGACAGCAGGCGAGAGATCAGCTTGACCGGCTCAAATATTCAAAAATGAGTAATATTGTGGTCATCAAAATTATACATGTCATGTCCATTTATTTTACAGTAAGTCAATATTGTAATTATCTAACAGGCCTCGGCTAATCTGACACTGTAGCCTGAATGTCTAACCAAGCTCACTAGGCTGGATGAGCTGAAAGTGATCATTTTTCACAAGCTGTTTAAAGATTCCAACCAAAGTGTAACAATGAAAATGAGATTATTACTATAATAATTGCACAGTTTAAACACAAGCATGATGATTCTGACCCTTTTAAATAAAGATAAACTAAACATCACAGACATGTACAGAAACCATTAGGGTTTCTCGGATGTAGAAGGCCCTGAGGATTTGGTTCTGAATTCTGAATTATTTTATTAATGCCAAAGGGAAATTGCAACAAAAGGGAAATTGTCCATAATTACATAATTACATAGTGACAAATTGTGTATTATTGTTCATATTCATGTCTCTAAAGGTATTTAATACCTGTAAAGTGTTTATGACATTGTTTGCGGAGGCAGACCCAGACCCAGACCCAGAGTAGCAGGTAGAATGGTCCAGTAATTACACTTAAATACTTTTATCACAGCTGTTCATTAGCCAACCACACACACACACACACACACACACACACACACACAAAATTCAACCAGATTAACAAAAGTCCAGACCAGTGCCAAAGCAACAATGTATTTAATTTTATACTTTAAAATCAGATGCCATTACCGTTCCATCTCTGTAGCTCTATTTATCTCCAGATGTGAAAGCAGCATGCCAGATTTACTCTGTGTGTATGTGTGTGAGTATGTGTATGTGTTTGAGTGTGAGTGTGTGTGTGCATGTGTGTCCAAAATGAGAGTGGTCCAGATGGCAGCTTTCTCAGAGGGAGTGTGAGACAGAAAAAGAGGGGGGTAGGGGGTGGTGGAGAGAAGCCCAAGAAAAACGGAGAAAATGAGAATGGAAAGAGCGTAAAAGCAGTGCAAGATCAACTCGAGCAGCATTTCTTCTACAAAACTGAGTATTCAGTGTGTGTGTGTGTGTGTGTGTGTGTGTGTGTGTGTGTGTGTGTGTGTGTGTGAATGCATGACGAACATTGGCCGTTAATAATTGCTCCATTATATTTAACATGCATATTCCTTATTATTATTCATACTCTGAGGTTACAGCTTAATTAATTTGGAATTGATTATGATCCATTAGCCAATTAAGTGCTCTTTATGGCCTGATCTCCAAAATACAGGCAGAATTAAATGCTTTTTAATTGTTGCACATTGAAACAGCAGTAACACACATTTGGAGGGTGGTCTTATCAGGGTTGGGTGGTATTTAGGGTGGATACCTTCCTGTTTACCTTCATGAGTGGTTGCAGTCATTAAGTGATTCAATTAAATAGCAGCACCAGATACACCAGCTACCTGACAAAAGCTGAAGATGAAAGGAGGAGGAGCTATAGCAGAATAAAGAGCCTAAAAACACCTGAATTAACTCAGCGTTAACTGAGTGCTGATGGTAAAGCATCCTTGGGTATGTAGAAAGGTGCTGTATAAGTGTAACCAACTAACAATCTAAAATAGCAGAGCAACAAGACAACCAAGACAAGAGTTCCACAGAACTAGGAGCCTGTGGCAGGAAAATCCACCAAACAAGAACTGAAAGACTCTTATATGACTTTCCTAGGCTTCGTCATTCAGGGTAAGAGTAACCTTCAGACAAGATACACATACTCTAAAGCATGAGGAAAAGGGGGCAGGGCTAATGATGTCACTGCCCCAGATATTGGGTTATAGAGTAAAATGAGAAGGGAGGGGCTGTTTGTATGTCTGTATTACAAATAATTAATCAAAATTCTTTTTTTAGTTCAAAATCATGCTGAATTATCCATCCCTGGATTTCAGAGATGTTTTAAGTCCTTATATGCAAAAAAAAAAAAAAAAATCAAATAATAATAATCGTTCAAAAACATTTTTTTACATCTCAAATGATGACAAATTTGAGAAGCCTAGGATCTCCAGAAAAGAACAATATTTGGTATCTGTCTCCTATAAATATGTATCTATTGTTCTGACAAATAAATGTATGTCAAACTACAAAAGCATCCCACACAATTGGCCTAAAGGAGTTCTAAAGGTTATCAGATATCAGAATATATGAAATATTTCTAATAACAGATCTACTACAGAACTACAGATCTATAAAGCCATTCTGAACATATTACCAGAACACATATCCTTAATGCCATTCTCATTAATCATATGATACCACTGATTTAAATGGAATATCCCTCTCTCTTAACTAATGTTACATTATTACCAATTAAAGCTCCAGTTACAGATATCTATAATTACTGTTATATCTATAGAAATAGTAATGCTGGCTATCCACATAAAGCGCTCTTTACAACTGAAGTTGTCACAGAGCAGCTTAAAAAATAAAAAGGTTAAAACCGGAACACAGTATACATGACAGATCCCCTAGATCCCACTAAAATTCTGACTAGTAAAAACTCCAGCTACACATATCCATTCCTGAGTTCTGACCGTCACGTATCAGTCCTGTTACTCTCCTGTCTTGTCTTTCCGTTTTGGTCCTATCTCCTCCCTTGCTCCTCCCATTCCCAGTTGTGTCTCCTTTGTTATCCTGCCCAGCCATCACTGTGTCCCAGGTGTGTGCACTTCTGTCCCTGTATTTAAGACCCTTTGTAGTCATTTTGTTTTTGTAGAGATCATGTCGGTTTGTTTTTTTCCTTCCAATGGTCAAGTCTGTTTGTTATAGTGTGAGCGGTAGCTTTTGTTTGTTTGTTTCCAAGTGTTTGTCAGCGTGTTCCATTCTGTTATTAAACCCTCAACCCCAGGAAGTACCTCCACTTCTCTAGCCTTGTCTTTGTCTGCTCAGCTCACTAAACTGACAGACTAATAAAAATGCTAATTCAAGATTTAATATGTTTTAAATTTAGTGTTACATAATAGTAATATACATTAAGCATGTGCAGATTAAACCTTTAAAATATATATTTTTTAAATCTACAATTTGGGTTTTGACTTGCAATAATACACTCACTGTCAAAAAACAAAAAACAAAAACAATTGCACCCAGAAAGAAGTGTGTGATTGCAGTGCTATTGGGGAGGAAGGTAAACATTCCCAGGAACAAAAAGACTGATATACAGAGGTTGGACAATGAAACTGAAACCCCTGTCATTTTAGTGTGGGCAGGATTCATGGCTAAATTGGAGCAGGCTGGTGGCCAATCTTCATTAATTGCACATTGCACCAGTAAGAGCAGAGTGTTAAGGTTCAATTAGCAGGTAAGAGCACAGTTTTGCTCAAAATATTGCAATGAACACAACATTATGGGTGACAGAGTTCAAAAGAGGACAAACTGTTGGTGCACGTTGGCACATCTGTGACCAAGACAGCAAGTCTTTATGATGTATCAAGAGCCACGGTATCCAGGGTAATGTCAGCACCACCAAGAAGGACCAACCACATCCAACAGGATTAATTGTGGACGTAAGAGGAAGCTGTCTGAAAGGGATGTTCAGGTGCTAACCCGGATTGTATCCAAAAAATGTCATTCCCAAGATGAATTGATGCTGTATTGGCCGCAAAAGGAGGCCCTAGTAACCATACTAATACATTACTGTGGTCTAAAACCAGGTGTTTCATTTTCATTGTCCAACCCCTGTAGAATATGCATATATTTATTGATCTTCACATACAGAAGTAGTCTCTCTCAGTATGGCATTGCGTATAATGCAACATGCCAGACCTCATGGCATGGAGCTATAGAGTTTCCTAATTGTGTCCTGTGATAATCCATCCCATGCAGGTTAAATATTCTCACTCACATCCTGCAGATTTTCCGGTACGGATGGAGTGTTGATTGAGCATCCATTAGCATCCCACACATTTTCAATCGGGGATAGGGCTGGAGATGAAGAGATGATTTGTTGGTCGTCTCCACCAAGACAAAGGCGGAACTCATTAGGAAGATGACCTGCTGTCATTATGAGTGACTCCATGACAGTCTGGCACAAAACCATTGCATTCTATGGATCCACTGACATGGTGTTAAGGGCAGTTGTTTACCAATGTTACTGGCACTAACAGGATGAATCATGGAGGGCGTCACACAATCCTGGCTCTTTGACAATCTGTTGGTTGTCACGTCTCTGTGGTTTGTATAGGTCTCCTGAATCCTTCATGTGCATGCTTTTTTCTATCCACTGCCACCAAAAGCATGCTATGATGATATCCATATGACCAGTATGGCACGCAAAACACACCATCCTAAGACCATCTTGCTTCCTGGAGCCCTATGATGCAACCCCTCTCAAACACTACCAACTGCTCAAATTGTTTTTGGACTCTTCTCCGAGGCATACTTCTCCAGCACAACAGCCCAATTCAGAATGGAAAGCTCACAAAGCGGGATGACCTTATATAGTCTGTCAGGTTCAGCAATAATCATGCTTATGCCACATGCACGGCCAAGCATGAATCATTCGCATTTTCCATGATGTTAAACCTACCCACCATTAAGGATATCTATAACTGGACGTTTTACTAGTAAAACAGTAATTATGTATAAGAGAAATCAATGGTAACATATGACTGTTAGAATGACATTGTCCTGGTAATGTGATTAGTCTTTATAGATCTGTAGATCATTATTATTAGTAAAAAATTCATAGCTGATATTTAAAATAAGAGTTTCTACTAGGGATGGGTGATATATCAATATTTATATCTATATTGGGATAGAAACAGAGCAAGATATGGTCTGAGGTGATGCTGTTTATATTGAGTTTTAAAGTTATGTCTTGCGGGAACCATTTTTGTGCTCTCTTGCTCGGCTCTGCACATGATGCATTTTTTTTTACATATATCAAATTGTATATATCACCATTCAGCTATATATGTATATATTTGTATATGATGTTTTGTCAATATCATCCAGCATTGGATGATAAATTACATTATAGAGATCAGCACTAGTAAAAATTGGGCATTGTAAAAACTTGTATTGCTGGCATAATTTCAGGCTTAAACAGCTTGACATACTCTGAGCTGCTACAAAAAGTGTTTACAAGCAGTGACACTTGCCAAAGGGAGGTGTTACTAAGTACAAACTATGCAGCGCCAAACTTCTGCTTCAGGCTCTTTTGCTATTTTGTTATTTTAAACCTATAAAAGACGGAAGTAACAAAGTGGTCTTGCTTAAATTTGTGAAGGTTTTTGTGGGGATCGCCTAAACTCACTCTCTCTCTCTCTCTCTCTCTCTCTCTCTCTCTCTCTCTCTCTCTGTCTCTGTCTCTCTCTCTCTTTCTCTCTCTCTCTCTACCTGGAACAGCTTCGTACGTCACTCAGAAGTCCTCTAATGAGCTCTGCCATGACAACTAAATGTCAGTGTGATGCTGACAACAGAATATGACAAAATTGCCATGGAAACTCCTCACCTGGAGTTGCTATGAAACCAAATCTCCCCGGTAACTTATGGTAAGGTGGGGTCTGTTGTATAGAGAGGAAGAGAAGGTTCAAGGAAATCACCTTATATACACACACACACACACACATATATGCATCAGCACATACACACTCTGTGTGAGGTGTTTGGAAGCAGAATGATAATCCTTTCAGCGTGATAAATTATTCATATCATTATCGCTGCAAACTCATAGGAGATTGTTTCCATGGAAACCTTGACCTTAATCACAACAATAATGATTGGTTGCCCAGTGTCAGTTCAGGCTCTAGGATGATACACATTTTGTGTGTTGATCTTTGGGGTTTAAACTTTACCTATTTGCATCTATTTGGCATTTAGGTTAGTGCTGGACCATTTATCATTTCTACATGACTACCAGAGCTGATGTCACACCACAACACTAGCTTTCGGCAGTTGGTAGAAACCTATAATGTAGATAACTGCAGGGCGTGTTACCTACATTGAGTGCTTCAGCTTGTTAGCAGGGATCAGTCTGGTTATCTGGTCAAATCGAGCTCTACAATGTTTGATACAGGATGCAATATTAAGAGAATTCTAATCTATTTCCGATCCATTGTTTTTACTGCTGTTTTCTATTAGCACCTCTGACATCCTCTAGATGCTCACAGGCATTATTCCCACCCCACGGCAGTGAGGAGCTTCCCAGAAGATAACTAAAACAACCTCCTCTATATGTACACATTTCTGCATGTTCCAAATTTCAAGCATATATTTACACATTCTGCCTGTTTACAATTCATCATGAACTCGCACCTACTAGTGACACTGTTCTGCCAAATACACACAACCCATCCTTTCAGGTACACGAAGAAGAATGGAGAAAACCAACCTCACTGTTACTGAGCTTGTGAAAAGAAAATTATTGAATGGAAACTCATTTTACTATGATTAGGGTAAGGGTTAGGGTTAGGTTAGGTTTAAGTGGAGGTGTAGTAACATTTACATTGCCACCTTTTTTATAATCCAATCAGCAACAATTCAATTAACAAACGCTACAGGAAGACAAGACTATCCTACATCTAACAACTATGGTTGCTGTGGCCATTTATGATCCATTCAGCAACCTTAAACATGTACTGTTCATGAAGTGACCCAGAAGGTTGACGAGATGCTACATCTACAGCTACACATTTGACCCCGCCCCTTTCACTTCACCTATACTCCAATCACTACCTTGCAAGCTCTTCACAGGGGCCTTCCTTCATCCGTGTTTCACTGAATTAATCCCACAACACCTCCTGAAGGCTCAACAATGAAGTCTATTATCCCAGACCCACTTCCCTCCAATCTAACTTCATGAATTCACAGGTTTTTCTCACAGCCTCACTACCTTCAGTATATACACAAAACAGCCTATAACTCCCTGTATGCCACACCTTCAATTTCACTCTGCCCTGCCCCACCCAACCTCAGCCCTTCTTATCCACAACCACTGACTAGCTCTTTCAGGTATGTCTGAAAATTCCTTCATAATTTCCCTCAATACATGACTTCTGAACCCAAATTCACCCAGCAACGCTGTAGTAGCCCCCCCAGCACCTATCTCTACTGGTCTAATATACACCTGTCACCCACGTTCTCTCACCACGTACTCTCACCTCAGCCACCGAATCTGCAGATCTCAGCATTTTCCTTCCATAAGCTATCTCAACATAATCTTCAAATGGAACCATAAACTGAATACAAAGACTCAGAGACTCAGAGCAGTTACCCCAACACAATGTGGAACCTGTTGTTTAGTCCCCACATCTGCCAACAACTTCCAGTCTTGTGCATCCCTCCATTTCCCAATATTCACCCCCTGCACTCGATCTCCACTGTCACTCTCAAATCTAATTAACCTGCTTAAACTAAGAATGGTTGTGTTGTTAACTTCTAAGCGCTTGTCTTCAAACACATCTGCTAAGAAAGTAAGTAACTGATTATGCCTCCATGTTTAAAGACCTTGCATCCTGTTCTCAAATAAACCTTTAACCATTTGCCTTCCTCTTGTATGCTTTGCACAGATCACCTGACCCTAGTACTTCTCTCCCATCTTGCACATCCCTGTGCTCTAATGCCTTCACTGCACTGCCTCTCTGGGATTCCACTTTCTTCCTGCTTTTGTCACTGGTGCTGCTGCTTTAATTAGTTCATCTCCTGACCCTAGTAATATAATTTCTTGATCTTTTACACATTAAAATTCCTTGACTAAGTCAGTGGAAGTTCCAGCACCCCTCAAGCAAACCATGCCATACTACCAAGACAACAAGGCACCCCTTGCCACTTGCCTATAGCATTTTTCAGTATCCTTTCTAACCTCTGCCCCTCAGTAAATTGAACCTCATAAATAGTCATTGGCCACCTTACACAAGGTAGCAAACTTGAAACATCACATTTTTAACTTACCAAACAAAAGACTTATCAATGGAATTGATACCTTCCACAACTTCCTTCCTCAACCACACAACCTGCTGCAGAGATACATCCCCACAGCATGATGGTGCCACCACCATGCTTCACTGTAGGAACGGTATTGGCTAGGTGATGAGCAGTGCCTGGTTTCCTCCAGACATGATGCTTTACAATCAGTCCAAAAAGAGAGTCCACTGGGGGCCTTTGGCAAACTCCAGATGGGCTGTCATGTGACTTTTCCTGAGGAGTGGCTTCTATCTGGCCACTCTACCATACAGGCATTGTCATTCTGTAAGGTCCTACTCTCTCCACAGAGCAATGTTGGAGCTCTGTCAGAGTGACCATTGGGCTCTTGGTCACCTCCCTGACTAAGGCGCTTCTACCCTGATCACTCTGTAACATAACAAAATGTGCGAAAATTGAAGCACTGCAAATATTTTCTGGATGCACTGTATATGTATATATACATGTAACATAATGTTGGAGTAAACAAGATAATGGATGAGGCCCACAACCAGCATGCTATCATTGTGTAAGTGATTTTGGGCACAACCTATAGCTGCCACAACAATGCCACTGTGATGTGGGTCAGCTCGCACTGTGAGGCAGAACAAACCCAATTGGTTCAATTCAATTCAAAACCAATGAAAATAACAGGCAGAGCTGTAAACACATGTATCTATTACTGAGAGCATTCATGTGTTGCATGGAAGTTGTGTAATTCAATTTATGATTTTGTTTTTAAAAAATATTTTCAAAGATGGTGTTGGTTTCTCAGAAAACTGCCAAGAAAAACTAGCCTCTTAGATAGCATTCCACAGCTTAAATTCAAACATTTCTTGACATTTTCATGCAACAGTGTCAAGCTAAGAGGCATGTCTTCAATTTCATCATGTAAATGCAGATTTAGTGGAGAAAATGCTCATGTTCAGTAGCTAAGGTAGCATTCTTGACAATGTTCCTACACATCATTACTTGGTAGTTAAGCAAGCTACCAAATTCTGAGAAACCAACACCATATAAAAACAAACAAAATCAGTCATTCATTATAATATCCCCTTTGTCCTGAACTGGATGGATCCAGAATCCATCTGGAATCATTGAGCACAAGGCAGGAATATCCTCTGGACAGGGCACCAATCCATCACAGGGTGCCACACACACACCCCTAGTGGGCAATTTAGCATGGCCAATTCACCTTCCATGTGCATTTTTGGCAGATGGGAGGAATCCTGCAGACACAGGGAGAAAACACTAATCTTCCGACAGACATTTTACAAAAATCATCATTTCACATAGTGTCTTCATTCTTCAATGACTTCAGTTTAGTAAACCATGCTCTGAATAAAGATGAATGCACTGGTATAATATATGCAGTAATATAGGCTTATCCTGCAGCCCTAGTTGAGGGGGTCACATAAACCTGAATCTGACCCTGAATGTTACTGATCCTGGCAGGGACCATGGAGCTAAAGAGATCTGTCAGCCTTTTAAAGCACCAGCCCCTCAAGTGACTTTGCTGTTTTCAACTTTTTCCCACCAATTTTCTCCTTTCATTTTCTGCTTGTCATGAAACAAAGATGACCAAAATTGTGAATACTTAACAAATAAATGGCTGCTAGGGCCCTCTGTGGTCAGCTGTCGAGAACGGTGGATGAACCATGGAGCCTGCCTGATGGCTGTTGGATGAACAGATGTTGTCCAGATGACCAGTTCACCTCTGCTTAGTAAATAATGTAATATTGGATTCTAGCAGTATTTTCTAGCAAAATAATATACTTGGACTCTTAAGAGAACTACGTGTTTTTTCTTTGGCTTCACTGAACAAACCCTTTGTAGCACCTTTATAATTGAAACTGTGTATAAAAACAATTGAAAACCCAGAAGTCCAATTGAAAAGTCAGAAGTGGCTTTAGAAATAGTGGTCGGCAGCAATCAGTGTTGGAGCAATTATGACACAGGATAGAGCTTAAATAAACACTAAATAGCTGGAATAGCCGTAAATAAGGCCATTCAACCTGAGGCAACGTGCTCAATTGTGTTTCTGCTCTTTGTTCTGCATCTTCTTTAAAAAATTTCATGTCAAATTCAAATTCATGTCAACACTTTCAGCAGTAACAATATCAAAGCAAACTATCAGCTTGTTCATGTACAATCCTGAACTCTCACTGAATTGTAAATATTTGTAAGATTTCTATGGATCCATCCCTTTTGACTGGGTGATATATCAATATTCATCTCTACAGAGTAAACATAGTAAGATATGGGCTAACTGATATCATTTATATCAAGTTTTACTGTTTTTTAACCATTTTCTGCTCCCTTGCTCTGCTCTACCTACTGCTCTCAGCTCCTCCTCTACTCTACTGCCTTCTGCCCCCATTCACACTCTCACATGCACACTATGGAGGGGGCATGAGACTTAAAGAACTAGAGATGAAATTGCAATATGTTTAAATATAGAAAAAAAAAAAGACACATGCAGTATTTCATGGGGTGCCCTGATTTTTTAACTTGTAAATTTGTAAATTGTAATTGTAATATATTGTATTATATACTGTATATCACAATTCAGCACAAATGTATCAGGATATGATGTTCCATATCACCCAGCACTACCGCCCATCTATTTTCTAATAGATTTACAAACACTTTCTCGGCTCAATCATACAGTTCTGGGACCAGCACCACCTTCACTGCAATCATTAAAAGATATAAAAGACTTGCTTCAGGTCTAAAGCATGACCAATCAGTCATGCTCACTGATACTGACGTAGATCCAAGGGACACACAGTGCACATAACATGACTAACTGAGTTGCCAGCCCCCAGAGGCCACTGAGTAAGACATAGCCAGCATTAGCATAGCTTTAAGAGCCAGTGAGGAGCACCAGCGCAGGCCAAATTACATAAGCTGTGCACTACGTCCGTGAACAAAAGAACCGTAAAACTGTCCAGCTTTCAGCGGAGTCAGCATTCCAAACACAGCAGAGATTAAATAAAGCTACTCGAGTGAATACACCTAAGAGTGCAACGGCTGTACAGTTTAAATATGAAAGAGCAGAGAAGGCCCACTCACAAGAAGTGCTCAGAAGGTCTGACTGGAAGAGGAATAATTGCAGTTGGGATGGGGAAGTCCAAATACACTCATCATTGACATGAAGATCATGGTGATGTTGTGCTTTCCGTGAGTTCTTTGAACTAAATTTTTTATTGGGCAGAATGAGTTTGACACATACAACATCAAAAATACATGTACACTCACTCAGATGAATTCAGTGATACCGAAAGTCCAAAATATCTTTTCACTTGAAGGCCATATCCTCTAACTTTAGTTAGAAGTTAGTGATCATGATGGACTACAGCAGGTCTCTTTTCTGTGTCACAGAAAAAGAGGAGCTTGTTTGGCACCAAGTACAGTGGGAAAGTCCATGGAGCTCTGTGCAGATCTGAGAAGAATGATTGTGGAGTTACCCAAATCAACTAAAGAAGCAGATTCCAAGATCATCAGCTCATATATTAACTGATGCAAAATGATTTTGGGAGATGTACCACAACTCTCAGCTAAGAGAAAATGAGTTAAAAGGGTCAGGAACAAACTAAGAATCACCAAGGCCTGCCATGAACAGGAAGCTGCTGGAACATCGTCACTGTCTACATCGTCAAGGACTGAGAGGCCAATATACAGTCAAATACCAGTACAAATACACTCTGGATACTTTAAATTAAATTGAAGTTCACTGCTTGGATTATTTATTCATATTGTTCAGCTATACACCATTTTTGTTCATTATCAGTAAAAATGTAAAAAGATTTCTGAATTTTTTAACCCTTTTCATCATTTTTTTGTTCAATAACATTCCATGCATCTGATTTGGCACTGATAATAAAACACACTTGTAGACTTCTACTGTACACTATATGCAATGTATTTATAATACAATACACACTTATTGTATAATAAGGTTTTTGCACAATTTCTGTATTCTGTTAAACAGGCTCTCTATGAATCACTCTGTGTATGACATTGTATATTGCTGCATTCGAGTGCTCATTGGAAGGTTGTAAGTACCAGATGGTTAGCTCATAAATACAATTGCACGCCAGAATATTCAGCCACTTAGCCTGGAGATCTGTAGGATGTTCCAAACAAAAACATCAATCAAAGAAAATGAATTAATAGTAGTCACAGAAGTGGTGGAGCAGAAAAGTAAAAGGTGACAATATTCACCACATCTCATAAACTCATGTAACATCTAGAATCCTAGAATCCAACCACTTGTAAATAAGACTTCTTTGGCTGTTTGATTTACAAGAGGTACAATGATATTTGCCTGTCTCCAATACCACTTTAAAGTTTTTCACTTTCTTTCAAAGTCTTCAGAGCCGAGTTAACGACCCACCAACCAGAACTGATTAGGTCCTAACCTCAAGCTCTTCTGCCCCATCTGAGAAGGACTCCAAGCTCCCCTGATACATATCTACATTGGCTCTCCGCCTTCCATCTACTGGACCTGGACTAGTTTCCCACCCTGCCATGGACTAGCTGCTCACCCACCATCACCAACTGTAGAAATCTACTGTTAATATTATATTTTTCTGTTTTATTTTTAATAAATATTTTCTTTCTTTGTCATTGTGGTGTATTTTGTGTAGAATTGTAATGGAAAAATCCATTTTGGAGTAAGGCTGTAACATAAATTGTGCAAAAAGGGAACGATGTGAATAAGTTGCACATGCAAAGTGTATACAATGATAATACCACTGATAACAAGAGTATAGTAGAATACTGTTGGCCCAATGACGGTACAGCTGCTGGTTCACTGACATTTAGAGAGTTCACTGTTGATTAGGCAGAGCATTGGAACAAATATGCCTTTTTTGCCATTCATTTTTCACCCAATTTATTTACCTTTCTTTCATTATCTTTTGTAAAATTGTTCAGTCAATCATTTTCATCATCAGCATTCCTCATAGCTGTTTGCAATGTTTGTGTCAGTTATTTTTATAAAATAAAAGTCTTTGTGCATTTAAAATCTAGTTAGATTTTGTACACAGGACAATATTTCAGTGGTCCAAGGGTGGACAAGCAGTGGCAAACAGTCAGCAGGTTGCTGACCTTATCTAGACAAATTGAATGATACATGCTTGATGTCTGGGACATGTTAGACAGTTTCCATGAACAAACTGAGCTCCGAACTGAGTAATACATATATTTTGTCACCAGAAAATCAAGAAAACCAAACTATAATAAAATCCTGTCTGACCATTTTTTGGGGGGAAAATGTCATCATATAATCTCCCTGCTCTAGAACATAATCTGGGACAAATGCCGTAATCTGAACAACACACACACACACACACACACACACACACACACACACACACACACACACACACACACACACAAACAGCCCTGTCCATTCTCATTCCCCCACTGTCAGAGATAAAAATACAAACGAAATGTTTTTCTTCTTGTTTATATGGAAAAGGGGGGCTTTCATAGTGGGGGGTCAGTGTTCTCGTAAGATACTGGAGCTCTGCTGCTAATATAACAGCTTTATTCTGCAACAACACATTTACAGACCTCAACGTGAATACTACTAACATCCAGGCACCGAGAGCTTTATCCACATGATCTCTGCATTCAAAACAGTGGATTTTTTTAGTATTGGAGAAAGACAGACCATGTGGTGCTGTGGTGAGAGGAAATCAGTTGGAATGCTTAGAAAAACCAAAGAACCATCAAGGCACGCCTGTGCCTCTCAAGAACTAAAAGCTGCTGAACCTGGATTGAGGGACTGCCATCCAAGAAAGAAGCCCCTGCTCCAAAAGCTACACCTTCTAGTTTGACAAAAGCTTGCAGCTGAACCACACAGACAAAGAAATGAGCCACAATGAGTAAAGATATCGATAGAGGAGCTGAACCCCAAGAACACTGTACCAAATGTTAAGTAAGGTGATGGGGGCACCAGCCCATGTTTTGCTTCCAGTGGAACTGGTACACTGCACGAAGTGAATGGAATAATGAAGAAGGAGGAGTACCTCAGAATTCCTCAGCAGAACCAAACCAAACCAAACCATCAAAACCATCAGCTAACACAGCCACCCAGTGCTTGATCTCTGCTCCAAATCCTTTTCCATACAGGAGGAAGCCAGGGCCTGTGCTATATTTACATACACACGTGCACTGCCTTCAACCCCCCAACCCACCCCACCATATCTCTATTTAGTGAATGTGTAGCTCAAGTAGAAGTGGCCTGGAGCTTGACCAGGCGGACTTTGGAGGGAGGGAGAGAGAGAGAGAGAGAGAGAGAGAGAGAGAGAGAGAGAGAGAGAGAGAGAGAGAAATAGGGCTTTAAGGATAGAATAGAGGGAGTATATTTCTGTGCGATTTTTTTTCCACTTCTCTGACCTCACATGTGATGCACGTGACTGTCACTTTACGCTGAGTGTGTGTGTGTGTGTGTGTGTGTGTGTGTGCATGAAAGACAACATGGTGTTAGACAGCTTTACTATAGTTTTGTAAAAAGAACATATATATATATATATATATATATATATATATATATATATATAATTCATAGGCAGGGATTAAGTCTAGTAGTGGACTATGTTTCCTTTTGAATGGAGACTAGGATTAATCCTTGTATAAATAATCATGTATTAAAAGATGATAAGCTCAGATGAAATAATATGATTAATTTAAAAAGATTATACATAAAAGCAAATATATACATGTAGTTATATATTCATTGTTTTAAACTAATGAAAAATAGATACATTTAAAATAGCACAAACTGAACATACATTATATGGAGAAAACTGATTGTTTCTTCTTAAATCAAGGGTATTAAAATAGTTCATCCTGCTTCTGTTAGAGTCACTGTCTCTACTGTCCATGAAAGGACTTTTTTTTAGAATTTATATTATACTCATTTGACCCACTGTGTTATGCACACACTGGAATTAGACCTCTGCATTTTACTCATCCATACACAGTGATACACACATACACACTAATGAATTCACACACCGGGGGCCAGTGAGCACATGTGCCCAGAGCAGTGGGCAGCCCTATCCTCCACACCCAAGGAGCAGCTGGGGAGTTCACTGCCTAACTGAAGGGCAGGGCTGGTTCCCTAACCATCAGGCCACGGGTGCTCCCAGCCCCTCCATGCAGATCTTTAGTAAAAAGGCCAAAGATTTATGCAGGAACAAAGAGAAAACCTGACCTACAGAATCTGGAACATTGTTGTGAGGATTTGATTGCATTCACCAACAACAGTGTTACTATGGACAGGATGCTGGAAGATCTCCACTCCACCTCATTCCCAATTTCCCAACTCATCCCAAAAGTACTGGATTCCAGAGAACACATGTCCACTGCTCTGCAGTTCAGTGCTAGGGGCTTTATACCCCACACTGCTAAAATAGCTGAATCAATTCCTTAAGCTCCACCCACATGGATTTGTGGCTAATTTGCTGAATATTGAAAGCCTTCTTTTGTAAACTAGTTCCTTGATTTCTGTTTAATTCTCATGAACATGGTGTAAATATACTAGGCACTCGAAAGTGACTAATGATCAAAAACATTGAAATTTCAATACAAAACAGCAATTCAATTTTGTACAATTGTAACTGAATCCTGAATGCTGTGTCCAATTTTGTTGAAAACGCAGAGGACAGTTAAAGACATAATTCTAAGATAGCCCTTCCATACTGGTGCATTTCTGTCAATAGGGGTCTGTATAAAATTAGGGAATCCGATTCTCAGAGTGTAGCAGGCTGAATAAAGAGTGTGTGAATACAAAACAAAGCTCAGTGTTACAACAGTAAGTTAGTGTGTACAGTCATGAGATTATTATAACCTGTAACAGTGACTTGTAGTCCTGATGATTGGGAAATTATGAACTTGACTTATAGTCTAATGATGTTGTTTCAACAGCAGAGTGCCTTGAAACTATTTTACATGGCTCAATGTTGACAAACAAATAGTTTTATGTCCTTTTTAACATGAAATCTAACAGTTGATAACACCTGATAACAGGGGCAATAAAACACTCAAGATGTTTTTGTAATGTGAGATATTGGCACCAGTGTCACTACAGACCAGTGCCAATATCTCATGTTATAGAATGAACCTTGTGCGTATAGCTGATTAATTAATCACTGTTTTTTGGAAATGGTAGTATCATACTGTTATTGTAGAAATGTAGAAAAAGAAGATCTGTGATATAAATCGAGTGTGTATCGTCTGACCTCTGCTGTCTATGATAATCGACAGAATAACAGAGATGACGTGGTGTGCTCCCTAAATCCAGCAAGCATATGAATCAAAGACTGCACACATTCCACCACAACAAATAGTGTGTGTGTGTGTGTGTGTGTGTGTGTGTGTGTGTGTGTGTGTGTGTGTGTGTTAAGACTGTACTGGACCTGCTAGGTGTGACTATCATAATGCCAAACTGAGTGTGTTAGGATAAATACACTTTTACCCCTCCTCTAACTTGTACACTAACACACACACACACACACACACACAAACACGGCCAGGATCTTTTATAAATCACACTGGGCAATATGTCATCCAGCTTTAAAGTACATGACTGCATTCACACACACCACATACACACACACACACACACACACACAGGGTGCATATGCAGATGTTCACCACTACCATGGCAACTAACTTGACCAGCAGGAAAGCTTAATGGCACATCAGCACACTGCCTGTTTAACTGTGTCAAGACACACACACACACACACACACACACACACACACACACACACACACACACACACACACACACACACACACAGACTGGTTTGTTCAAAGTCAAATAAACATTTGAATGTATTTAGGTCAATAATGTTTGGGGGGATATAACAGTGCAGTGTATCGCATTATATCATAACATATTATATATAACTATAACAAATATAACTATTATGCATCACATCCAACTGAATCATACTGTGTGATAATATATCACACTGCACTGCAACATACTGTAATTTATTGCATTGCTCTGTATAACATATGGAATTGTATTTGTATGTATGCACTGTATCATACTGTATTGCATCATTACACACTGCACTGTAATGTAATATAATACATTCTATCACATGATATGCAAAACATAATCTAGTTTATTGTATTGTGTAAAACTGTATCATAACACGTCACGCTGTATCATTCCATATTGTACTGCATCATGCTGTATCATAACATACCATATTCCATCATAACATAGCATACTGGATCATTATGCAACTGCACTGTACTGCATCACAGTGTAACATAACATTCTGTATAGCGCCATGCCGTATCATATTGCATCATAACTCACCTCACTGTATCACTCTGTACCCTATACAGTGGTACTGTATTGTAGTGTCAAACTGTGTGTGTATAACATATTGTACTGCATCATAACATCATATTGTATTGTTATGTATCCTATAGACTGTAATTTTATTGTATTGAATCGTACTGTATCATAACATACCATATAGCTTCAAACTGTATCACAGCATTCCATATAGCATCAAACAGTGTCATACTTTGTAGTACCATACTAAATAACATGTTGTACAGCATCAAACTGTATCATAACTACTGTTTAAGGTCAAAATGTCATGAGGCATTGTATTGCATCATATCACATAATGATGTATCAAAAGATATGTGCTATTATATTGCATCGTACTGCATTGTAAAATACCATATAGTACCATACTGCATCAAAATGTATTGTATTGCATCATACAGCATACTGTATTGGATCATTATGTACATTATAGAATTGTATGTATATGATACTGTGCTCAAGTAATGTGTTGTAATGCATCATAACACATCATAATGTATCATCATGAATCATCATGAATTATACTGTATCGTAGTGAAATATAGTCCACTTCTGAGATTCGTCTCAGCGGATAATTTCTGCTCTTTTATATTTTCAAAATATCTGCAAATATTATGAGCATTTGAAAGTCAATATATATATCAGCAATTCCAATGAAAGAGTAACACTCTTTCACACTTTGCTTCAAACATATCAGCATTCAGTGCTGCACTACACCTTCATTATAAGGCAAAACCAGATGCCCAGCACCACGGGACAGCAGTTGGCAAACAGCATTTCACTGTTTGGTACTGCATGTAACTTAACCCTCAGATACTGTCGGGGTTTCACAAAGCAGGCTTAATGAGGTAGCCAAATAATTTCAACATCTATCACAATTACACATCTTAAACATTGTGTACAGCACGCCATAGTGTCATGCACAAAATCCATTCTGGTTTTCACAGATTTATTATTATTTGGACTTTCAATCATTATTTGGACTTTCACTCATTTAGTACAATACAATATACTGTAATATATCTATGCTATATGTCCAAATGTTTGTGGACACTTTTTCTAATGTATAAGAAAAGTTGCACCAATTGATGACACACACCCAGTATATACGTCCAGCAGTACTACTACTAATACTAGCATTTCCAGTAGAGATGTATAGCCAGTAGAATAGGAGTCTCTTACATGTTTGTAGCAGATAAACACGAGCATATTGGCACCATGCAAAATGCCAGAAGTGGGCTAGAGGCAAGCCCCCAGCTGTGGAACAGTCAAACTGTGTTCTCTGGAATTATGGTGCTTCTGGGATGACTTGGAGAGTTCAGGGTGGGGTGGTGATCAACTAACATCCTGACCTCACTATTGCTTGACACTGAATGCAATCAAATCCTCACAACGATGCTCCAAAATCTTTATAGAAAGCCTTCCCTGGACAGTAGAGACAGATACTCTAACAAAAGTAGGGTGAAATGTTTTGGGTAAACTCTTTTGGGACACATGTATTGGGCCCTTCCAGCTTCTGATAGTCAAGTCTAGGAAAGTTCAGCTGGTGGTATTGGTTTACTGTATGAATTTCAATAAATGCAACATATAACACAGTAAAACCTAAATAAATTATTAATTATGACATACATTTTTCATGTTAAACCCACATCAGCTCCCAGGATCCCAAGCATGCCCTGTAATGTAGCAAAAGAATTGCAACATAGTGCAGCTTCAGTTTATACAACGGTAGTATTATTTTTTCCATCTTGAGACTGATCCTGCCAAGTCTGTAATTTTGCTGGCTGTCCACACTCACCAAACCCTTGTCAATCAGGTAAAATGACAGGGGCACACTCAGCACATGAGTCAGCTGACCCTAAACCTGCAAAGTAATCAGGTCTGCTATGATTCAGCCTCCAGGACAAGAGCCAACAAGCTAAACCTGCTGCAGCAGTAACCTGGACAGCTAGGAGCTCTGCTGGACCCAGCTTGATTTCGATCCAGAGAAAAAAAACCTTGTGTATGGTTTTATGTGTTAAGGATCAGGGAGAGCTTCAAATATTTCTACCATATTATATTACCATGAAAATGATTGTGAAAATCTTAATATATTGTAAAATATAACAAAATATATACAGTAATATACACCATACAAATTTCACTGCAAGAATTAGTTTGATAGAATCATTACAGAATGCCATGTTTTATTAGCACTAGCACTACTACTGTTTACAACATATGTGTTTTGTAGCAAGCCTGTTTATGTAGACTATTTACTTCCACCCATCAAACATATGAATTATTCAATTTTAAAAATCTTATAAATGGAAAATTACAAAAAACAAAGAAAAACAAAGAAAAAAACAAAAATAATGGTTTTATAAACTAATATCAAGGTAATATAAAAATACACACCACTATTATTATATTATAACAAAATTTTCTTGACAGTTTTTTATATAAGATAATATCAAGTAATTTCATTTTGAAATATAGGTTAGTAAAATCCAACATCCTTAACAGCTGAGAACAGCTGGCCATTCAAGGAAATGTATTCCATTATTTTGTTATGTTTGCACTTTTGCCATTTTTTGTTACCAAAAACATTTGGCTTGGTACTGGATACTTTCCATTCTGCATCTGTTGTTTTAGTATGTTTGGCACCTTGGTCATAGTGCATTTCAAGTAGAATCAAATTTCTAATCAGAAATATGAATATAAAACATGAATATGTCACATATAATTAGATAGGAACTGTGACTTTAGGTGACTACTAAAAATATAGCAGAAACACAGTCTGGTAGCTGGTTGTGTGTCATTTGATAGTGTATGATTTTACACAGAAATAATGTCTGCTTACAGAGAATCTTCAGAAAAAGGCTCAGGATAGCTTTGGGTTTAAGGGCCTGACTTTGCTAAGGCCCATAACTGGCACACTATCACCACATTACTCATAAGGGACAAGATCTATATCCAGCATGTTAATATCGTATTAGCAATTGTGGACCAGGCCTATAGCTGACATGCAATTTTAGATGAGGCCAGTAGTTGCTGCACTAACATTATAGTGGCGAAGATAGATGAGGCCCGATGCTAGTGTTCTGACGCTGAGGTGACCCAATACATGTGATTCTTGAATCTGTGTGCAAAAAATGCAACAATAAGCAATGCATCCACATATTATCAATTACTATTACTACTATTATTATTATTACTACTGCCAATACATGATCAACTCTAGCCAACTGAACAGCCATCATGATGACCTGTTGGTGTTGCTTTTTAAGTCAAATATCAGTTATGTTATCTTGTAGCAATAATTGTAGCTCATTGAGCACATGCAAAAACCAATAAGACTGCAAACCTTGTGCACCTTTACAATATGATGTGTTTCACAGCAATGAAACGTAGACTCGCAGAAAATGCTGATCAGTTCTCCATGCTAAGTGATTCATTTGTGTGCAGTCACCTCACACCTGTCATAACTCATAACACTGGCAGCAGGCTTAAACCATTAGAAATGCATTTAACCAGTTCAATCAATCCCTGACCCCTCCCAGGGCTCATTTATCCAACAACACTTCAGCTAAAGATAGCCAAAAGGTACTTTACAGGTTAAAAATAAAGGCTAAGGAACATGTAAGTGACTAACAGAAGATAAAATTATAAATGTCAGAATTATTGGGCATAATTATATAGTAATTAAACAATACTAATAAAACTATAATCACTTTCTTCTGTTTATTCACAATTAACCCTGTCCGCAGAAGTATTTTCTAGGACCCATATTTCATATTCATATTATTTAACATTTAACCTCCTAGAGTCTATACTGAAAGATTTAGTAGCTATCTCTTTAAAATCCAGCAGGTGAGCCGCTTTGTTTTGAAGATATCCTGCCAAGTTGTGAGGCAGTTCTTGTCTCCTATGTCCTGCATGGTCACATTCTTTTTCTTCAGGGTGAATTCGCTGGTGTTCTCTCTGCGTATCACTGTGTGTGTTTGTGTGTGTGTGTGTGTGTGTGTGTGTCGTCCTTTCTCTCTCTCTGTTTCTCTCTCTGTGCATTGATGTTCACGGCTGGTTGAGCTGATGTGTTCTGGCGTATACTCTTCACTGGCTCTGGAATGTCCAGCTCACACTGCACACACACACACACACACACACACACACACACACACACACACACACACACACACACACACACACACACACACGCACACAGAGTGCTAACCAGACGAAAGGCCCTGAGAGGATGTACTGGGACAGATAAACGGATACGCTCTGATGAGGGAAATTCATGTTAGGAATTGTAAAGGCTGTCCTAAAAAGTCTCTTTTTTCCCAGGGTTTTCTGGGCTCTCAGGAAACGCTCTGGAAATGGAATAAAAGAGGCATGGAAATGCAGGAGGTCAGGAGGATATGCTAACATCTTCAAACTGCAGTGCATTCACCAGCAGCAGCAACTGAGCAGACCTATTTTGGGCTACATTTTTGTAGTTGAAAGAGTCAGTTGCTCAGGTCCAAACAAGAAGACCAACTGGGACTGCAAATGTGAGTCTAGACACGTCTGTGGCGAGGCTACGGAGGCTCATTCAAGGCCCTTCACACTTACAGATATTGGAGATTTCAGACCAATTATCACCCTGGAAAGAAGGACTCCTGCAAGGTGATTTCATAACCTCTTCCTCCAAGTATTATCTGGAGAGATAAAAACAACATAATCAGCACTGCAGAAGAATGTTTTCACACTTGTCTCAAAAATATTCATACTGAAAATATGGCAATTTCAATATTTTATGTTGATGCATTGTTTTATATGTTTGATTTGTTTTTATTTGGTATGAATTAAGTTTTGAATGTTATGCCTTCAAGTTTCTGGGAGAATGGCTGCTGATCACCATGGCATGCTTCCGTATGAAAAGACCCTGACAAAACAGCATTACATTCACCAAGTCTAATAGCACTGACTGTGAAACATCACTACCCTGGCATTAGTATACCCACTAGAGCCCTTGTGTAAAATTGCTTGTGTGGCATAAGCATGCTGCCCACCAGCATCCTCCAACACTCCAGCATCAGCCTCAGCATTAATGTACCAGTACACTGGGTTAGCATACTGATAACATGCTGCTCCACTGGCCTCTTTCCAACATCTGTACTCTGGCTTTAGCACACTGGCAGTGGTCTTCAAATTTGCTAGCATGGTTTTTGTATGCTGGATATGGGCATCATCAGCAATGTTTCATGGATTTAATATGTATCACAACAATGTATTTTAGTCCTACATTTAGTCCTAAATTTGTATGGTAATGCCATAAATACAATTTTACTAACACAGATCAGCACACTTTTTAAAAAGAAACTTGGACTTCTGGAGTCTCACATAAATTGTGTTGGAGGAAAACTAGTCTTTACAATTAGTCATCTAATCAATAAAATAGTCAATAGATGAATCGATAGTGGCAGAGCACAACCAGGACTGATTCTGGGTTTGTTTAGGGGAGAAGCTCATTATCACTGGTTTGCTTTCACACAGAACAATTCCAATAAACACTTATCGATTGCACAACTTTGAACATCTGCACATATTTTTGTAAATTGGTAGCACTTAGGTTCATCTGTTAATCATTCTTCATATTTTCCTTGGACACAAACACTGAAGCCTGAAGAACAGCACTTCTTGAGTTATGAAAACTCTCCATGCAGGACCACCTACAAACAAGAAGCTGTTGTGAGAAGAAGGTTTTTAGCCATGTAGGCAATATGCTGGAGCAGTCACATTGGTCCACAATAGCAATAGACTAAACAAGCGTCCACTTGAAGGCCAGAGATCAGGTCTCTTGACCTCCGCTGGGCTCCAAAACAGATTAACCTGACCAACAAGTTGACCAAACATACTGAACACTTAGAGCAAGCACACCCTTAGGCAAGGCAATGCCTTCTCACCATTCAAATCACACACGATGCTGATCTCTGGACTCTATGGTGGTTGGCCTACTGTTCTGAGAACAGCAGCACCTTCAGCAGTTTGATTTGTCTATTTATATTTCTCAGTAGGAGCTCCCTGATCAAGCTCCACATGCTTTGAGGCCCACAGTGTTAAGACATTTTCTCACAGTGGATGGATGCACATAAACACCTGAAGATCTAAAGTGAGAGTGGACCTTGGTTTTCTCATCTAACTCTTGGATAAAAAAAAAAGCATCGCATATTAGAGTCCCAAAGTCTGTGTTTAATCAAGTCTGATGGTCAAAATCCAGACAAGTTTAGGATCATATTCTCTCTAAGTCCAAGACAACCCAAAGACAACAGAAAAGAATCATGAGACTGGACTGTATATGATATATCATGTTGTATGATTTATACTTGTATTATTCAATACCATCTACTTCACACTAGATCAACAATATAACAGGTCATATAAAAAGAGTCGATTATTGAGCCTATTAATAATCAAAAAACTTGCTTAGTGAATATTCAAGACAGCATAGAAAATACCAGAAAGAAAATACAAGAGATAGAGAAAAATACCAGAAGTTAAAAAAGCCAAAAGCAGGAATGATAGATAGATCAACACCATAAAATAACTAGATGTATCAAAACGGAAAAGGGTTGAATATAAACATTATTGAACATTCAAAGCCCCTTCTACTTTTAAATATCTATATATTTTTAATCTAAAGCTATGAAATCAACTAAACATTTAGCAATGTTAGCTAATAGAAATAATATTTACAGATGTTTAATTGTATTATTAATGGTTGGAATCATGCGGAATGCACTAGTATGGAATGAGAGCACATGTCGTATTCTTGTGAATGATCATCAGAAAAATATCAAGTAACTGTACAGACAAGATCGGCCCATGAATCTGGCGGGATTTTGATTATTATAGCTGTTTTATGCATAATTAATACAGTGGTTTAACTTTAAATGACTTTACTGAATTCATTATTCCATGTGAAACTAGCTTTTTCAGCTTTTAAAGAAATGTGCTCATCATGTAGCATGAAACTGAATTTCCACCTTAAATTGGTGCTGCAGTCATAGTCTGGTGACTGTAGTTTCTGTAGTATGTAGGGCAGAATGGCTAATTCCAAAAGCTAGGATGGAGAACAACAGGAGTCTTGCAGAAAAGGCTTTATTTTTAAATGAATAAAGAAGGAAAGACAACACAGGAGCCAACGAAGAACACGATACTTCAACCAGCTCAGAGATTTCATTAGCACACAGAGCTTCACCTAGCTAGAACCTGAGAGTTTTGAATGGTTAATTGAGTTTAAACGACCTTAGATAAGCAAGCATTTGGCCAGATTAACTGGAAAAACGAGCTAACACAGGTATTTAGTGTGTTTTAGGGGTCGCTAAGTGATGCAAATATGATGTTGATAACTTTGGTTATTTGACTGATCTGACATTAACTGGGCCAAATTTAATCCCAAACAACAAAAGTCTGACAGACTCTTTCAGAAAAATATCTCCACAGAAAAGACAAACGTCATGTTTTTCCTCTGCTAATGCATAATAAATTCATCAATCATAGACAATATGCTTGACATGGGTTTTAAGGTTTTAATGGGGGTAAATTTTTTCCTTGTGAAAAATAATCTTTCATAGTATTCCATCATTAACAGTCTGTGTATCAGTACTTCCAAACAAACTAAAAGTACTTTTTGTAAACACATTTTACATTTAATATATATATATGTGTGTGTGTGTGTGTGTGGTGTGTGTGTGTGTGTGTGTGTGTGTGTGTGTGTGTGTGTGTGTGTGTGTGATTATATATGTGTGAGTGGAGAGAAATATATGTAGGTCATATGCACTGAGAGAGCAGCATATGTAAAAATAACATGGACAGTGTGTGTATATATCATATGTACAGTATGTGTGGATATAAGCAGTGCAGTACTAGACTGTGTACATATACAGTGCAATAATAATAGGACATAAGTACATACAGTAATAGTGTAGTGAGTGCAATGATGCAGTAAAGGTGGAGGTGTGGAGGTCAGCAGGGTCACAGCCTCAGAGAAGAAGCTCTTTCTGAGCCTAGTGGTGTGGAAGCGGAAGGTCCTGTAATGCCTGTCAGATGAAAGGAGTGTAAAGAGTCCATGGTTAGGATGAGAAATGACCTTGGTGACGGTTTGCTACTGCCCAGGTAAATGTTCTGGTAAATGTTCTCAGTGGTGGGTAACTGGGGACAGAAGCAACTGGTGCAACAGATAACACCACCAGTAGGCCACCACACCATGTGGGAGACTGAGGTTCAATCCCCAATCTGAGCAACTATGTTATCCTACACCAATAAGAGTCCTTGGGCAAGACTTCAAACACTTCTCTGGCCCGCCTCTGTAAGGTGAGTAACCTTGAAAGTTGCTCTGGATAAGAGCCATGCCATGCCATAAATTAAATGAATAAATGAGCAGATGAGCATGAAATAACATGGCATATCAACATTGGTCCACAGATTTCATATTGGTGCTTTATATTTTCAGGTTGATTTTTGGTTGTCTCTGTAATAGTTCAGACACTCTAATTAGGCAAAATATGGGATGGACAGGTTTTTTCACTTATTTTAGTTGTGATCAATAGTTGATCAGTCAAGATATGTCTGGTATCTGATGTGTTTTTGTGTAGAACTGGAGATGCAAGAAGAACACTGCTAGCATAGAGCTGAATGGACTTTATTTAACATTTAATATGGAAGTGCCAGTGATGATGTGCCATCATTCAGCTCTGGTTAGTAACTGTCTTCTTTTTTTATAGTTCTAAGCCACCTCTATGTGTCTGCACCAAACAAATGAAGATCTGAGCAGTGCTGTATTTATAGTTTGATGCAAACTTCAAATATCCATCAAGCCTTTGCTGATTAAGTACACCTGAGGCCAGATAATCAATAATGTTCATTTGATTTTTTTTGCTCAACTATTACAGTATGGCAAATAAAATGTTATTATAAATGTTACACTCTCAAAAACAAAGGTGCTAACTAACATTTCATATTTTGTCTATTTTGTACATATATTACAATTAAAAAGCCGTTCCTGTACACTGGTGGACAAATGCACAAAAACCAATATACCATGTACTCAATAAAGATCTGAGAATATAGCTTCACCCCAGCATGTTGCTTTTCTCTGTTAGGGAGTTTTTAAAAAAGAATGTATTGGACAAAAAAGGTAAGAAGTTCACATTCTCCTATGCCTATGGTTTGGCATAGACTTAGGGTAAGACAAGGGTGTTAACTCATAGGGCGAATGTGGCTGCAGGTCTTCATTCTACACAACCAGAAGTGACACCTGATTCTCATTGCTAAATCAGTTGGCCAGTCTTCAAACAACTGTGCTTTCATGTGGCTGGAATTAAAACCTGCAGCCACATGACCCATTGTGTTTGACATAAGGGTTGGGTTAAGTTTACATTATGATTAAAGTCAGGGAAAGAGGGTTTGGGTTAGGGTAATGGTAAGGTTAAGTCTAGGATTAGACTACGGTTAGCGTAAAGGTATGTTCACAGTATGTTCGGCACAAATCTACGATTGAGACCGGGCTGTTTTGGTTTCATGAAGAACCACTTTTATAGCAGATATGTAAGTATAAATAATCTTTATATTGGTAAAGAACTTTTACATCAACTTCTTTAAATCTTTAAAGGCTCTTCACATATACATCTCTTTACAGAAGTAGTTATCTTGTGGCATCGCTGAAAGAAACATTTGTAGTACCACAAAAACACTTGGTGCACTTGATGCACAATATTCTTTGTTTACACAATTGGTGTACAGTTTAATCAGAGGTCAGACATACCTAAATAAAACTAGATTTCAGTCACTTGAGTGCAGATATTTAAGCCAGTCCTGACGATGAATGTGTTTGAAAGAATATTTTGCTCCAGTCTGCCACTTGAAGCATCTCTAAGCTTCATGCCATTCATGAAGGATTTGAGAATGTCCTAAAGCCAGGAACCTATTTCATGCTTACAAATTTCCTCTAGTACATCACCATAGATGCATATGAGAAAGGCTGACAAATCTCCTCTTCCTTTCATTTGTTACAGAAAAGCCAGCAAATGTCACCGCAAAAAGGAAATCACTAGAAACTCTGATAATGGCTTACTCTCATTCTCTTTCCCCATCTGTCACGTGCTCACGCACCCAGGGGCACAAGACTGCACGTCTTAGGAAGATTAAAGCCTTCAAAGGTCAGTTTTGTCTTCTGGATACACAGTCGGTCAAAACAGTCAAAGAATTACAAAGGATAATAAAGTGAGCTTTAGTTGATCTTAGTGGGAAATGCCTGATGATGGAGTGATCATGCTAACTCAGCTTGACAAGGAAACAATGAACTTCTGCTGTACACTCAAAAGTTACCAGGCACCTGCACATGCAGACTTTATTCCAAAACCTAGATTTTGGGAAATTGCTATGAGGATTTGACAGCATTTAGTCTCAAAAAAGAATTAATATGGTCAGGTAATGATGTTGAAAATTAGTGCTGGCACTACATCTCATCCCTAAGGTACAGGAAGGAATGCCAAAGAATGCCGTTCTATTGGTTGGAGGCTTTAAACCAATGGTTATGTTAATGGAATATTTTTTGTCATTAACAAAGTTCACATGCAGTTAATAATTCATTAATAATATGAAGTATAGCTCAATCAGAATACAATACATCCAAGTATACACCTAAATTGGCTTGTTGTCTTGGAAATATGCATTGTATTATATGTGTAAACATTTAAACACCTCAGTCTTAATCTATTGTCAGAATGAATTAATTCAGATCGAAGACAGTCTGTGTATGTAAACACAGCCATGTGTTTTTCACAAGGATGGAAAAATTTAAGCTTCACTTTTATACATTAGAACATTAAGGACAATGTAAATGTAAATAATTCACAACCTGTAGGCGGCAATCACATGTCAAATAAATGTGTATTAATTATTTATATAATAGATGTATGTTAATTATTTAAACATAATCTAAATAATGGGTCATAACAGAATATGATGAATATTTCACATCACTGTGCATCAAAAAGTTGGACAATGAGGTAGTGTAACAAAGTCTCTACTACAGTTTTCAAGCACACTTGGCACTGAGCATGGTAACCTTAGAGTGTAGTGGCTCCAAAGCATCCAGTGTC
>CM067502.1:32113130-32188130 GCA_034509495.1 Acestrorhynchus altus
ACTGTCCTCCACAGATAATTCTAGCAGATTTGGATTGTATGCTATTACTGAAAATTAACCTGTGAGGTGTCACAAACCCAAGTTCCTGTGAGGTGCCACGTGATGCTTGTATGGGTAGCCCAACTCAGAACCAGACAGTTTTGTCCAAGGGTTCCATGTTGGCCCCATATATAGATGCCCTCCAAGCTTAGGGTTAAACATGTGTCCTACCTGGGTTGTACATCCTACATGCCTAGGTGGGACCTATGTGAGATTAAGGTGGGCTGTAATGATTTGGGAAGCCCAACAGGGTCCCAGTAACAACACATGTACAAACCCACTCAGAGTCCCAATCTGAGTCCCACCTGAGCATTTTGGCTTGGCATACTGACCAATACAAACTCTTAAGAATTCAGCTTGTTTAGAAAAGCATTGGTCTAAGAAAGGGTTAACAGTTTTTGAACCCACAACTGTTTGAACAATAAAAGGGATCTAGCCACTACTGCCAGGAACACTGTGTCCAAATGTTTGTGGACACCCCTTTTATTGAATGCATTGATCTACTTTAAGCTGCACCCATTGCTGACATAGATGTGCAAATGCACACACATCTTGTCTAGTCCCTGAACAGAAGTACTTTCCAGAGAAAAGTACTCACTTAAGCAGATAAACAATAACCTTTTGGCATCATGACTAATGTAATTGGTGGGCTAGAGGGTTATAAAGCCAGGATTGAGCTGTGGAGCAGTGGAACTCTGTTCTCTGAAATTATTATGCTCCATCCTGTACTTTTGGGATGAGATGGGGAGTTGGGAATGAGGTGAGGTGGTGATTATACAATATCCTGATGTCCTCTAATGTATTTGTCACTAAATGCAATCAAATCCTCACAGCAATACCCAATGTCCCAATACTTTTGTCCATATATTCTATTCAGAATTGCAGTGCATAAAGTCAGATATGAGTCAATCCACGTTGGTGGAGGTGGTGTAATGGTGTGAGCAAGGTTTGTTTGGCACACTTTGGGCCATTATTACCAATCATCTCTTGAATACCACAGACTATTTAAATGTTGTGGTGTTCCTTCATGACCACAACTGGCCATCTAATGTTTACTTTCAGCATCGCAAAGCACAAGCCTTGAACATCAACGTGCCATTGAGTTCAGTGTTCTGCAGTAGGTTTCCCAGTCACCGGATCTGAATCCAATAGAGCACATTAGGGACGTGGTAGAAGGGGAGATTTGCAGTATGAAAGTGCTCCTCTAAGATCAATGTAATCATATGAACACGGACCAGAATCTCAAAGGAATGTTTTCAACATCTTGTGGGATTCATACCATGAAGAACTAAAGTGAGGCTCCAAGAGCAAACAGAGGCCCTATATGCTATAAAATGAATTAAATGTTTGAAATGTATTTTGTAAGTTGAATATCTACAATTTCTTACTTCAAAATAATAACTGTAAACTTTGTTCACTTTGTTTGAAGTAAAATCATCACTAGAATTTCAACACAAATCCATACTATCTCTACCACTGTCTATCTCAAGCTCAGTGTCTCTCCATGTAGTGTTTTGATGATATTCTTAAAACCCTGTGATGCAATGCACGATTCCCTAAGGGTGTCAGTAGAACTAGAGCAGATGTCTAATTTAGGCCCTGCTCTAACCTCCATCACTCACTGAGTGAAAATCACCAAATGTGCACTCTATTCAGCTGTGTTCATAAAAGAGTGGCTCCCCCCCATGGTACATTGGTACACTACATGCCCTTCACTTCATCATGTTCAAAACCCCTGTTCAAATGTCACATCTGTAAATCAGTGAAAATGTTCCCAGTAATAAAGTTATAATAAATATTTATCTACCTACCTACTTTCTGAACATACTCAAAAACAGAGATTTCCCTCCCTCTGTTTTTGAAAGCATTTCTGTTTACACAGATGGAAAGGTTAAGGATAGTTCCTCATCAAGGGAGAAACCACAATCCCAAGGTTCAATCCTAAATAACACACTACTCCCTATGTACTTTACTATGCTAAATAGCAACATATATCTATAAAAGAACAGTTTTATATTAACATTTATTCATATGTGGAAAAACTAGTATCATCTGTGTGCAGTGGTTGTAGTTTAATGCCTTCTGTAACTGATTATATAGGGAGCTACAGTACTGAAGATGCAGCCAGAAACAGACATGCATTGTGACATCACCTGGAACATTTTTCCTGTCCAGACAACAATGAGAAGAGAGTTTTCAGAAATGTCCACCTTGGAGAGTGTTTTTGAATCCATGTCATTGCATTGTATTACTTACATTCTATTGTGAGCTCAGAATATTAACTATACAGCACAGATACGAGTATATCATTGTGCTTAAACAAGAACGTTTGATCATGTACCTTGAACACCTAATGTAGGAACTGTGGCAAACTGGAAACAGAGTCTCTACAGTGGTTCATATTCATATTTTTTAACCATTAACAATGATTTCAATATAAAGGGGTACTGAATGACACAAAGAGGAAAACAAAATGAAAAAAAACATCGCTCACTTGTCTGTTTGCAATTTTAGCCAATTACGATCATTAAGCACCTGTTTGCAGCCACTGCACTGTCCACTGGGGTGGTAATGCCTTCTATGACATATTCCTGGTATATATGTCATTGTTGATTAAGGAATCATAAATGCCCTCCCAACTTTGCAAATGGAAATAGAACATTGTGGCACCTTCTATCAAGTTTCCCTCAACCTCCGATAATTCACTGACCAGTGTTCAACCTCACTCTCAAGACAACGTCTCACAACTATACAGGTGTGGACATTCCAAAGCCATCTCCTGAGGTAATGTGACTTTATAATCAATTTACAGACTGATATCCCATGACTTTTGGCATGTCAGTGTAGTGTATATTGTGTAAAATCCCAGAAAATAGTGAGCACACCATCCTAGGGGTAACACCCTCAAACACTGACTAATCCCAGGCAGCACTACTTTGGCAATGTTATGCATCTCCCAGAGTGGGTATACTGAAGCAGCGAAATTGCAGGTTACCAGACGAATGTCTGTCAGTCAGTAGAAGTAGAAGTCTTTCAAGACTGATCTGTTGTAGAGACACTTATACAGTAATCAGACTCACACTGTGAGTGGAAGACAAGGAACTGTCAAAGGAAAATGTTTACGTGCTCATCCTGTTGCCAGTTAGAAAGGATTGTGTGTGTGTGTGTCTGTGTAAGATTAATGCTAATGGTGAATGTGTGTGTTAATGGATGAGTGCCGGTGACTGTGTGTGAGTAAATCATTGACCTTGTTAAGAGTGTCTAGAGATGTTATTTCAGCTCCCTTACACACATTAAGTGTTGGGGTAACATACCCTAGGCATGCCCTGGATGTGTGTTTGTTTGAGGGAGCCACCAAGTCTAACAGAAGGCAGCTCTCTCTCTCTCTCTCTCTCTCTCTCTCTCTCTCTCTCTCTCTCTCTCTCTCTCTTTCTTTCTGGGCCTCTTCTGTATCTGTTCTTATGTGAGTGCACTGTCGCTTCATTAAACTGATGTGTTTAATGATCAATTCACTTACACAGCCGCGCAGGGCTCTCTACCTCCATTTGCCTTTTACCTCACTGTGCAGTCAGTGTGTGGTGAGAGTAAGGACAGGTCATGGAGACTAATGCTACAACTAAATTCTTCACCCTCTCACAGTCTTTCAGTGTGTCTGACATCATCGTGATTGGAGCTTACTTTCTGCTCAATGTTGCAGTTGGTATATGGGTAAGTCAAACTTTATCTATTACAGTTATTGCTCTCGCTCTCACTCTCGCACTCTCTGGGCCGGTCTACCTCGTTTAAGTAATTATAAAATAATATTACCCTTCAAGTGTCTCAGTGTCCCATAGTAAAGGAATTATGAGACACTGTACTTAAAGTGTCTTAGAAGCTACGTAGCCCAGTGTTGAAAATAGTAATAAAAGTTTATTTTCAATGTTTCTAGAAATGAATTAACTATAACAATACCATAAATATACTAACTATAGTAACATTTATTGAGGTCAAATATAATTATATAATATTGGTGATTTTATTGTGTAATATTTTGTACCTCACCTTAGTAATTAGAAACTATTTACTTCAATGTTCTTGAAGTGTATTATAATTACTTACATATCAGCAGTAATGGAAGTTTGGCTTTATTTACTGCTATGATAGTAGTACAAGTTTGACTTTAGGGCACATGTTACAAATTGTAGTTGAATTACATTGGAAAGTCCAGTGGAACTCAAATATGCCCATGTGTTAATTGATATTTTAGAATTTTGATCAATAAATTAAGAGTCTTAGTAATAAACCTTCTCAGTATAACCTTTGGATTGTAAGGTGCCTAATGTTGAAAATACTAATAAAAGTTGTATTTTTAGTTGCCTGCTCTTGAAAATACCAATAAAGGTTTTGCTTTACAGTGCCTGTTGTTAAAATTGTAAGTAGGTATAAGTTTCATTTTAAATGGAGTAGAATTCAGATATGACCATGTGTAAATTGAAATGCTTTGTGCACCTCATCTTAGACTTTTGGTAAATAAAATATACTCAAATTGTCTTATTATTAAACTTTATCTCAGCTGTAAAAGTTTGACTTTAATGTGACAGTGTTAAAAATAATCATAAAAGTTTTACCTTGATGTGCCTACTGATAGTCTTTGCAATAAAATTTGGACTTTGATGTGCGTAATGTAGAAAATAATAATGAAAGCTTGATTTTTTTAGGTACCTGCTGTTCAACAGACTAAGCTATCATTATTAAAGGTATCAGGACTAATAAAGGTCTGTTGTTGAAACCTGTAGAAATGTTTGACTTTACTATACCTAGTATTAAATATATAATAAATATAATAGTGGTGGCTGAAAATAAATGACACAATTAACAACTATATTAGTTCTTATCGACTAGAAATAGTTGACCCGTGGAGGATGGGTCCCCACTTGTGAGGCTAGTTCCTCCAAGGTTTCTTGCTCCAGCGCTGAGGAAGTTTTCCTTGCCACTGTCGCCCTTTGGCTTGCTCCCCAGGGGGTTTATGTCTTATCCTTTGTTCATCTGTTGTTAACCTTTTATTTTATTTCATTTTTTATTTTTGTAAAGCTGCTCTGTGACATCAGTTGTGAAAAGTGCAATACAAACAAATTTTGATTTGATTTGATGTGAAATGAATTTTAGTAGTGATTTTTAAAGTTAATTCAGTGCTAGTGAAAAAAAATTCTTACTGGAGTTATTCAGATGTTTCTGTTGGTATGCTGTTTATGAGACTTATCAGACTATGTGAAAATGACACATGTGGTGTTAATATGTGAAATACATTACCATTTACTGTGTGTTGTGTGTGGTGTGTGTCAGTCGTCTTGCAGAGTAAGCAGAAACACTCTTAATGGCTACTTCCTGGCGGGCAGAGACATGGCATGGTGGCCTGTAAGTGAAATTCACTGAGAAAATTTGAAGAACAATGAAATATTAAGAATAAAATATTAGAGATATGAATAATCTACAAGTAGCTTAATGGGGGAAAGGCATCTAATTCATATGTTTAATATGTTTTTTTTTTATTAAATAATTGGATGTGTTTTTTCTGAGGTGAATGATTCAACAGATGATTAAACATCTACATGTGCAAATATGCAACCAACACAAAGCTTTTTCTGCTTACAAATGAGAACAATATTTAAAGCGTCTACATTTTAGCTGCTGATTTAGAAGTGTATTTTTGTTAATTCTAAAAGTAGAGAATGCAGTATTGTTGCACGTCGTTTACCACTGCTGTCCCAATAAAACCATGTATCTCCATATAGAAAATACTTTTTTATCCTCAGTATATATTAAAGTAATTTTACCAAGCATATCAATTTAGCATCTTCTGCTTCCAACAGCATAGATGTGATATAATAATTTAGTTAATATGTAATGGACTGTTTTGTTTGTTTGTTTTTTAAACTAAGCTGAAATGGCAATGATTTGTAGCCTAAGCCCTAAGGAGGGAGGAGGGGTATTATGTGTATTTTGAGTATGTCTGTAAGGGTGTGTAATATGATGTAATTTTAGAATGCTGTCAACCGCACATGTCATAAAATAATAATTACAAAGAGACTAAACGTCACCAATTAATGTGCATAAAAGGTAATAGCAAAGCATTGATTTAGAATTTTTCTAAATATATAGGTCATAAGGAATAAAGTCTAGTGAATAGTTAATAAATAATTTAGAAATTACATTAAACCCCTAATATGTATCACTTTATAGGAAGGGTTACCAATATAAAATACTGAATTTGAGCATTAAAACCTCTAAACACCTCCAAAAAATATATTATGAGTGTACTAATTACTATTGTCTAATAACCTTTATGTGAATATTGTGCAGATTGGAGCATCTCTGTTTGCAAGTAGTGAGGGATCAGGGCTGTTCATTGGTCTGGCTGGAACGGGAGCTGCAGGGGGCATCGCAGTGGCCGGCTTTGAATGGAGCGTGAGTCTCACCACCTGTCCTTTTTCGTACCAGACCTTTGCAGATTCTGCTTTCATACATTCAGACTTTTGTGCAGGTCATTCTAATTATGATTCAGATGTTGGAATGGATCTCCACTATGTCCCCCCCCCTTGATTAAAATACTGGTCAAAAATTAAACTTTACAACAGTAATATATTACAGATAGTATATTACATATTTTTGACTGTCAAATTCAAGTTAACTTGTTATAAATGGCAACTTTATGCATTCAGCAAAAACATGCATGTTAATCTTAGCTAAACAACCTGAAAATGGATGTCAGTGTAAAATTCAATTATTTTATTATTATTATTATTATTATTATTATTATTATTATTATTATTATTATTATTATTATTTAATAGTAGTAGTAGTAGTAGTAGTAATAATCATCATCATCATCATCATCATCATCATCATCATCATCATCATCATCATCATCATCAATATTTTATTCCAAATCATGTTGGAGCATTTCTATTGGTCTATTCTTCATACAATTTTTATACAATGTTAAGAACAACTGGCAGATTCAAATTGTGTCTAAACGTGAGAAAAAGACCAAATTGAGATAGAAAGGTTTTTTTTTAGGGTTTTTATTTTATCTAAAGTACTTTGCAGATAGAATGTAATATAATTTCATGGTAATGTAATAATTGCTTGCTAAAACCTTAACAGATCATTGCAATGTAACATTGACATAAACATGTCATAGCTGTCAAGAATAATTCTGTACATTAATAACATACAGTAATAACAACCAGTCACTGTCATGCCAGATGTTATAGTGTTTGATGTCACAGATTACTGTGATAGGTTAATGGCAGAGTTTTGTCAGTGCTATATAGAACAGTTCAAGTAAACTGCTACTAGTTCCATTGTATTACATTTCATTACATTATAACTACAATAATAGCTTTATTTGTAGTTCTAAAATTTGAACAGCAGGGGGAGACACAGGAGGTTTTTTGTGCTTCAAAAATGCTCTATTTTCATGTGTTTTTCAGGCAACATATGCCCTGCTGGCTCTTGCCTGGATATTTGTCCCAGTGTATGTGTCTTCAGGGGTAAGTCTGAAGCACAAACATTTCCATGCCTATATACACACAGTAGAATCACACAGAGTTTGGAACAAGATTTTCACACTGATCAACAGTGGACCAGAGAATTATTTCAGTGCTTTTCTAAAACAATGCTTCAGCCAGAAGGTCTGAATTACAGTTCTTTTCCCTAAATGATGCCTTTTACCCAAAACACACGAGAGCTGAAAATATAACACATAGCTTACAATTAAAGGAAACCATGTCAAGGTATACACCATCAGTTAAAACTGTAGAATAGAAGCTTTCATCATTATGTAACTTAGCAAAAGCAGAATACAGGAAGTTATTTTACTGGAAGTAATTTTGGGCTGTTTCTCTTGGTTTGTTCATGATGAAATTCTAGCAAAATGTCTTTACATTTTCACTGTGCATGCTAAAACACTTTCTTTCATTCCTTCTCCCTCTCTCTCTCTCTCTCTCTCTCTCTCTCTCTCTCTCTCTCTCTCTCTCTCCTTCCCTCCCTCTCTCCCTTAGATTGTCACAATGCCCGAGTATCTGGGCCGACGCTTTGGGGGAGAGAGAATTCGCATGTACCTGTCAGCTCTCAGCCTGATGTTGTCTGTGTTTACCAAAATTTCAGTGAGTGCACACACACACACACACACACACACACACACACACACACACACACACACACACACACACACACACACACACACACAATATACCAGATATACCAGTAGTTTAATGCAAAACAGGCAGAAAAGTAACAGTTTCTCATGATACCAGAAGCTCATTAAGTACTATATACATTTATATATATATATATACACACACACACACACACGCACACATATAGCCCCCGAGTACTGAGCAGTGGAGCAGTGGAACATGGCTCTCTGGGATGATGGAGCTTGCTTCATCCAGTACATGTCCAGATCATTGTACATGTTTAAAAGAAATGTTAAAATGCCCAAAATATTGATTATTGATATGTGTGTGTGTGTGTGTGTGTGTGTGTGTGTGTGTGTCTGTACAGTCAGATCTGTATTCCGGAGCCCTGTTTGTCCAGATATGTTTGGGCTGGAATCTCTACCTCTCCACTGTCCTCATGCTTGTGGTGACCGCACTCTACACCATTGCAGGTATGTGAGTACATTCTGGTTTGCCCACCTTGTGGAGACCAAATGAGTCAACACTTCAGGTATGGGCTGTGAATTCCCTCCAGAATGTCCTCTCTGTGCCTTCAACACACAAGTTCATTCTTCAGATAAAGACTGGAGCAGAGGTTCATGTTCATTACAATGCCTAGAACCTCCATTTGACATTGTGTCTCTTGCGTTTAACTTATTGTTAATGTTTTATTTTTTAATCTACTATTATTTAGTTGTATCTACTCTTTGTTTTTACTTTTTCTTAATTTTCTTGTACTAATTCTTTTACTAATAATTAGTTAAATGTATGTTGTTATATTTGTACTTAAATTACAATACATTTAATTTCACTCAAGGATATTTACAATAAGTTCCAATTACTTTTCCCCAAAAGCATTTACTTCTTCCTTTTTCCTTCCGTTTAATTTTTGTAGACAAGACTATCAAGATGAAACATAGCCTTATGGCCACCTCCTTGTTTCTGCATTCACTGTCCATTTTATCAGCTCCTCTTACCATACAAGAGCACTTTGTAGTTCTAAAATTACAGACTGAAGTCCCTCTCATTGGACACAGTGTTTAAACACTCCTACAGCACTGCTGTGTTTGATCCATTGAACCAGTGCAACACAGTATGAGCAGGACTTGGTTGAACAGTGTATTACAGTCTGTATTATAGTCTGCGTTATATTATTGTATTATCATATAAGTAAGTCAAACTATGGCAGTGAAAGCAGATGCTGTGATGATTTTGTGTCCCTTCTTCCCTAAAGCTTTATAAGCAAATAAGGTCAACTAAATAGAAACATATTTTTACTTAATTTTATTAATAAACATAAGGACATAATAACATCATTTGAAAAGAGAAACATGCTAAAATAACACATGTGGAGGCTAATGTTTGCTGAAGTGCTATGACTTTCAAAACATCATACCACCAGGGCAGACCATCATAATATTATTTAATAAAATTAGGTGTTGTAGGGTTGAGGGTATATATATATAAAAAAAACTCAACAAAACATTGTATTGGTTTCAAGTGTACAGTAGTTTATGTTATGCTATATAAAGCCACATGGTATCATGCAATGCATCTGCTGCACAGTGTATGGAGGCTTTAGTGGTAATGTACTGTTACCTCAGACAGAGGCACTGGGGTCAGAGGTTGTTGGTCTCAACAAAAAATTCAGAGTCTCTCTAACCCCAAGATTGAAGCAAGGCTATGTCCTAATGAGGTTGAGACTGAGACAAAAACAGGACCACTCATTTATGCTCTCAAGACCAGTCTGAGAAATACAACAGTACAGAGAACATTTGTAATTGGACTTACTCCTCATCGCTGTTCAATGAAAAACATGTATCTCAAAAATGACGACTTTACAGTAGAAGACAAAAACATCCTTAACTTTGAATGGCATGTAATGTAAAATAAGAGTAACAGTAATTTTAGAGCATTTCTATTGGTCATCCAGATTTGCTTAGACAGTGTACAAAGGGTAACGGGTTCCAACCAGGGAAAAATAAAAACAGACAAAAATTTAGATACATGGATTCCATTGGACAGCAGTATCCTAAGACTTTCACTGTAGTTTGAAAAGCACTTAGTAGTTTTAGTAATTTTCTAATGTAGTACTTTAATTTGTGTATGGGTTCAAGCAATCCTACTCAGACTGTCTATATTAGTGCATCTTAAAAAATAAGAATACTGTGAAAAACAGTTTTTGTTAAAAATTTAAACTGTCATATATTTGATATTTATTACATTTGAAGTGGTATATTTTCATCTTTTTGTTTTAAAAATGATACTGTGATTAGTAATGTATTTGAAATAAAAAGTTGAATTAAAAAGTCTAATATTTTGAGATTCTGGATTTTGGTTTTCATTAACTATAAGTGAAACAAACAAACAAACAAACAAACAAACAAACAAACAAACAAACAAACAAACAAACAAACAAACAAACAAACAAACAAACAAAGGACTTCCCGATGCATACCACACGGTCATAAACTGTAGTTGTAAGTGAGCAAAACGTCTGATGTAAATTCCAGGATGTAATTTTAGGACACCTCTATTAATCATCATAATATTTAACTAATATTACCATTTTCACTTCTCTTCCCTGCCAGGTGGTTTAGCTGCTGTGATCTACACAGACACTCTCCAGACCTTCATCATGATCATTGGTGCAGTCATCCTCACTATTACGGGTCAGCCAATAACATTAAACTATTCATTCAGTCATGCATGAACATGAGTTAAGGCCCCAGAGCTTACTTACACTTTGGGCATAGACATTTCCTTTTTTAGTACTAAGTCATGCTCGATTGAAATGGACTTAAATAATATGTAGCAGCTCACTGACTTTAGCAATGTGAAATGTGGTGATCAGCCATAACATTAAAACCACCTGCCTGATATTGTGTAGATGCCACATGCCACAAGACCTCTAAAGGTGTCCTGTGCTATCGCTTAGAACCTAAGATCCCCACTTAACTGTTACATGCAGTTTTCTAGGATTCATATCTCAGGATCATAGTAACCTACAAACATGATACACATAACAAACTATAACCGTGTGATGAATTAGCAGTAACCCATCTCAGAAAACAGTTAAAATTCACTTGTTTCCAACTGAATTAAATCCCAGTTTAAATGTCAAAGGAGGTTCAAGTGCATGTTTACTGCTCTGTCCACATGTACATGCTCAACCTGCATGCAGACTCTGACTGATCAGCGTGAGGGGGCGGGACTAATGATTCACTGACCTAAATGTTACAAACCAAAAGAATTTCATAATTTTATATCTCAAATTAAGTCAAAGTAGTCTAAATAGAAAATAGCAATATCTGGCATGTGTGACTGTATGCCATAAATACTTTTCTAATTTGTTGGTGAATAAAAGTTCCTTAAACTATTAATGAATTTGCCCAGGGTTCTAAAGGTAAACAAGCTCATTGCCCTGTTGCTGGGTGACCAGGTGTCCATCCTTGGACGTCTTTTGGTATTGCATATCAGGAACAACCCACAAGACCTGCCATTTTGTAGAAGCTCCTTATTTCACAGTTTGGTTCTTGTCTTGTCCTTGTTATGGATGACAATGTATTTCTTGATGTTTGTCAAGTCAGTGTTTTAAGTTAGTCTGAATTACAAACTCTGGTGCTCTGGTTACTTGGCCAGCTTTTTCCACTGGTTTTGAGTCAAAGGAGTTTTGGTGAATGGGGGTCTGAAGGGTCTGAGACTCCAGTCTTTGTAAGGTTGTACCTACTAGTTTTCCACCAGTATAGACGAGCCTTCAATTCAATGTAGAACCAAATTGTCAAGTCCAAGAAAGAAGATTGTAGAATTACAGAAGTATAAAGCCCATGCACCCATAGGCAAGACACTTACATGTTATCACCATGATGACAGTGCCATGACAGCATGTGACGTATGAGCTCCGCTGCACTGACATGCCTCATGAGAGCATATGCCTAATGGAAAGGAAGCCAACATAGCCAACAGCAGGCAACTCTCACACTAGTATAACATGACATCTAAATCACATCAACACAGGCCTCACTGCAAGAGAAGAATGAGAATGTGCTGTACAGCATGGCTGTGACTGAAATCGATTCCTGCTCTCTCATTATTGTTGCACTATATAGGGAAGGACTATCAGGTGAGCCTTTTTTAAGTTCTGTATGCACATTAACTAAATTAAAGGTAGTAAAACCTGGGCACCATTCATGAAGTAATCACTGAATCTAGCCATTAACAAACTAAAAGGGAAAATATGTGAAATCCACAGCATTCAATTCATAACTATCACTGCTTATACAAGCAAACATTTAACATTATACAGCCTTAATTTATTTCCACTGTTTGCTGCTTTTTAACTAGACTTAAGATGCATTTTATTCCACATTTAGCCAATGTGGTGAATTAAGGCATTTAGTATAAATTATGAATTTATTGTGGGAGATTATAGTGGCCTCAATATCACATTCGAATTTCACTGTATGATTCGGACACTGGTGCAAAATCACTATTCAAAACGGTTCTGATGGCAGCTCTGCCTCCGAGGCAGAACAAATGCAATTGGTTCAGAACATAACCAATTAAAATAATCAGTAGATGGATCTTTAGAAATGTGTGTCTGCTTCTCAGAGCTTGTTGGAGCATCGCATAAAATGTGTGCAATTCAGTTTGGGACTGTGTTGTTTGCTTTTAAGAAATTCTATTTATATGGTTTAGGTTTCTCAGACTGGAAAACTAGTTAACTAGCTTCTAAGGCAGTATTTCACAGCATGCCAGCACAAAGAGTACTATTACATTTTCATGTGACAGTGTCATGTGCATGCCCTAGAGGTGTGGAAACCTACTTTTAAAAGAAAGCCTTAAGAAAAATCATAAAAAACAAAATCTCTCTTAAAATGGACACATTTCATCCACATATAATGCTCTGAGGAGCAGATACACATTTCTAAAGCTCCAGCTACTGGTTATTGTAATTGGTTATTCTCTGAACCAATTATGTTTCTTCTGCCTCTGAGGAAGAGCTGCCCTCAGAACTGATTTGAGTAGTGATTTTGCACACAAGTAGTGATTCAGACATACTCATTAGTGCACTAAAATGTAAATAGGGCTACATTTTGGTCACAGCCAATGTTGCATTGGATCTAGGCTCAGTCACCTCATTAACCCTTATTCACACTTCTTAGTAACTTCATAGCAATGACAGAGCATTGTATTACCCATTAGTGCATTTAAAACAAAACAATTGTGTATTAAAACATTTTTTGTTCATATTTAAATTGTAAACTGTTTTTTATTCATTACCTTACGTACAAAGTGAACATTTTTTCATGCATTTTTGTTTTAATGTTGATACTCCACACTGGATTTCTGAAAAATTACAGTTTACAATTTAGAATGAAATTATGAACATGAATGAAGTTCAGTCAACTTTTAAAATGCATAAATATACAAATAAGCACATTTAATTAGTTATTACTGTATTAAAACCTAATATCAATATAATATGAGTTAATATAAAGTAAACCTATATACAAATAAACCCATAAGTGATTATTGCAGAAAGTAAAGCAATTTAAAATTCATAAAAAATGTGTTTGTGAGAGAGAGACCCCAACCAAAAGTTTGGACACATGCCTTCTCAAGATCAGCTTTTGCTGGTAGCTGATTTCAGATCATCTAAGCTAAGTTTTTCTATGTTTTTTTTAATTGTTGATGGTTGAAATACTGGTCATCCAGGAGAAAACATCCTGTATACTGGTAAGCTAGTTGGTTAATCATGCTTGATCATGCTGGTAATACTGGTTGGCAAGCAAGACTAAGCTGGTCAACCAGAAAGAACATGCTGCTGGTTGACTAGGTTGGTCATGCTGATCATACTGCTCAACCAGCATAGTCTTTCTGGTCAACCAACATGTCCAGCATGACCAGTAAAAAACCAAGACAGGTATATTATTTTGTAAGGTTTTACTTTAAGGGTTGAAGAGTGTAGGTGTCTCCAAACTTACGACTGGTACTGTATGTTAAGTTTTCATAAGTTGTGTTCTCAAATGTTATTTTCTCAAGATTTCACAAGAAATGTTTGCATATTATTTAAACTAGAGCAAAGCATCATATGCAAAAGTTTAGCACCCCTCGTCAAATCACATTATTAAATGTGGTGTTTTGCAAAAGCATACTAAATACCCCCACTTTGTTACCAAAAAAAAACACGTTTCTGAGAATTTGTTCACCTCCTGTAGATAGTATTCTAGTCAAAATGCTGCTAAAGTTTGATTACATTTTAAATGGGTTTTTGGGCTACAACTATATACTGTATCTACAACATTCACTTATTCATAGATGGTGGTGAAATAAAATGTAATTCTTGATTTTGTAACCACTGGGAGGCCATCTCTCACTAGCAGTCCTCACAAAACTCCAGACAGTTTAGACAGTTTTAAAACAGTCCAGATGTTAGTCAGGGCTTTTTCTAATGTTCTGACCTGCGTGCACACACACACACACACACACACATACACACACACACACTCACACACACACACACACACACACACACACACACACACACACACACACATATATGACATTCTGACAGATAAACTAATTAGGTAGTATTAGAGACACAATGGGCAGATTTGGAACTAAGACAAGGTAAAAAGAATGGTTTAGCGTGGTAAAGGGTAATGGGGCAGGTCTCAATAGGGATATTCATGGGTGTGGTTTAGAGACTGAAAGGAAAACAAAGAGACTGTTGTGTCTGCTTTTGTGTACCTCACAGCTCTCCGGCATATCCCTCATGTTTCAACGTTGTTAAACAAGCTTGCATCCTACTTACAGATATGCTACTGTTAACTCATTTTGATGCATTTCTGCGCAACCATCATGAAATACTGCCACAATGTAAACGCAGCATACTAATGACAATGCAGCTCCAGTATGAAATTTGTAGATAAAAATGGTAAGGTGCGTATGAAAGTGTGCATAATTTGATATATTGTTCTAAAACATATCCTCATCCGAGAGATTAGTTGCTGTTTGTGTTTTTAAAGGTAATCTTAGTCAGTGGGTATTTTCAGATTCCTTTCATTTGATTCCAATAACACTGACTATGGATGCCTGCCAACCACAACAAATGTATCGCTGAACTAGTTCTAACCAAACGGAGTAGAAAAACATTATTTTATGCTGATCTCACTCAAATTGTGAGGTTATCAAGAGACTGATAAAATGGTATTGGCCATAAATAGTTCAACTATGAACATTTTTAAAACATCTATTTAAAGATGGCTATTTAGGGTAGTTTGTTATGTGAGTACAAATGTGGAACAGAAGCTTGAACTATAAGCTGATTCTACATATTTCCCAAATACCCAATCCCATTTCATGCACCGAACCTATGCACACAAGCACAGACCACAAAATCACATGATAGTTACTTCTTTAGGGCCTTTTCAGACCTTGAAGTTTTTCTTCTGATATGTTGCTTTAGGCTGGAAATCCAATATGCTGACTATCTTTTATCTGTACTTAATTAGGGTACAGATTTATTGTGTCACAATATATTAATAATTCTTAAGTCAATTTAGTGACAAATGACCTTAGTTCTGCCGTAGTGTTTCTTCAGCTATTCCTTATAAATCAGTCTTTATGAGGGCTGCAATTTGAGCTGAAAATGGGATAGATTTTTTCATTTGCAAACTGCACTTTGAGGCCAAAAAGGCTCAGTGGGCCATTCCTGAGCAAAAGGCCACATTATGTGTAGTTTTTTTCTACATGCAATATTTAAAACCATGGTGCTGGACAACCCTTCTAATGAATACTTGCTGACGCAGAAATACTTCCAGTAGAATATGACCCTGTAGAGCAAATAAACATACTACATACTATTGGCACCATGTCTAAAGGCATAGACTAGAGGCATATAAAGCCACCAGCATTGAGCTGTGGAGCTGTGGAGCGGAGGCTCTGTGTTCTGGGTAAATCAAAATAATTCTAAATATGGCCTGTGGGTTCTAATCTTACCCAAAAATATCACTATGTAAAATCATGTATAATCTATGTTTGTTCAGGGATTTTCCTCAAGTTCTCTTAGTGAAACTAGTGACAACTTCCACATGTCTCTTATAAAAGGGTGGGTCGTGTCATATAAAAAATATTATGATGTGTTTTTCCTCCAAAGCTTGCAAAAGGAATCTTTTATGTAACTGCATTACCTTTAGACTGAAGATAACATGCAGAATGTCCTGTGGTTTGATGAATATACATATTGCTCAAATAAATGAGTAACAACTGAAATTGTTTAGAAATAATAATTTCATTATATTATACAAATTTGTCTTACCAGTATAAGGTTTTAAAATGCTGTCCTGTGGTATAACATGGATGACCAGGTTTTTTTAAATGGGCTGATTGATGGAATCCTTTTGTTAAACAAGACTCATAAAGTCACCTAGGTTTTTGGCTGTGATGAAGTTTGAGTGGCAAGTTTAAATTTTATTCATTTACAAATTTGATACTTTCTTCCAAACCATTAACCACTCTACTTAAAAAAATATATATATTATATTATTTTATAATCAAATAATAAGGATTGAAGTACTTTATTTTACTTAGTTTAATTTACTTAGGAAATTGCTCAAGGTGACTAATGTATGGCAAGAATTCAGAATGGTCACAGTGGTGTAACTGTCCTGTTGTGTATTTTCTGTTGTGTTACTAGTTAAATGCATGTAGTTTTTGAAATATATATATATATATATATATATATATATATATATATATATATATAAGTGTTTTAATTTTTTTTTTTTAAGTGTTGTAAATATGTTTATTGCTAATGATTATACCCATATTTATACACTTGGTTACAGTTTGCTTACTGTACTGTGTTGAATTTACTGAATGTCAGTTAACGTTTGCTTGACTGTTACTCCACTAAGATAGGACTTGATATTCTTAAGACATATTATACCGAAATTCAGGTAAACCCCGCAGGGTCAAAAATAAACACCAACACGGTTAATCAAAACTCAAAGCTCTGACAAAGGCTGTAACCAAAGCTGGAAGGCCCAATTCCATATCTCTGTTCTAAAGAAGTGATTTAATTAAATAGGGAGTGGCACACATTGCGTCCTTTATCTGCTGCCAAGAGATAATGTGTTCAAATCCCAGCAATACTTCAGCCAAACTAAGTCAAGTATTTGGCTAATACTGCTAAAAACTGCAGATACTGCAGATTTTATATATATATATATATATATCTTTAGGCCCAGTGCATTCATGCACAGTATGTGGTACTCAAGACTAGACACTGTTTCTATGTCCTAATCAATCTTTATATAATAGTGTGCAGAGGCACACATGGCTCTGCAGTGTAATTGGACACATGCACTCATTAACCTCATTAATGCTAGTAATGGGACCCTGAAGGCAACACAATCAAAGATGCAATTTCAGAAAAAGATTGATAAGAAATGCTGAACTTTTCTTTTCTGCTGAACACACACCACACAAATAAGAAACATACCCACCCACAGACCCATAAAAATGCATGCTCCTTGCCAAGAAAACAAATCAGGAAATCCTGTTCCTCCAGTAATATGCACGCAACAGCACAAGAAAAGCACTTACAAAGGGAACACTTTCCATGGCTTTTAGCTCCGCAAAAGTTATAATGAAGAGCAATAATTTACAAATGCTTTTTATGTACATGGGTAAGGACCCTTAGAACGTGAGATCTGCATTTCACTGGCAGATATGTGCTGTTGTCTAGGCTTCATAACTCAGGATCAGAGTAACCTACAGACAGGATTCTGACTTTGACATGCAGACTCTGACTGATCAGTGAGAGGGGCAGGGTTAATGACATCACTGACTCAGATATACAGAATTATATAAATAGAATGAGGAAGGAAGGGATGTTTGCTGTCTTTTTACTCACACATTGCTCAAATTTCAGAATATTCACATCATTGTGTGATGAATTATCAGTGAGTAATTCAGCTCAGAAACAGCTGAAATTCACAAATTTCCAACTGAATTAAATCCCAGTTTAAATGCCAAAGGAGCTTCCAGTGCATGTTTACTGCTTTGTCCATGTGTACATCCTCAACCTGCATGCAGACTCTGACTGATCTGTGAGAGGGGGTGGGGCTAATGACATAATTGTCCTAGATATTGGTTTATAAATGAAAATGAGAAGGGAGACACTGTTTGCTGTCTTGTTTTGCACTCACATTGTTCAAATGTCAGAATAAAAGAACAAAGAAGGGAAATAGTGATACATAAACAACAATAATAATAAAGGACTTTCAACTTTTCATTGTATTTGGACCTCTGTCAAATATTTTGAACAGTGTATTATTATAAATATTTTTGCCAGTCTAATCATTATAAAGACTTCTTCCAACTTGTTGCATTTTCATCTTAAAAAAAACTCTAGATGACACATTTCCAAAAGGATATCTGAGATAAAGTGTTTTAGTCCTTATAAACCCTGACTGTCACTGTCTCCAATAAATAGTTTTCTATTTTTTGGGCAAATTAAAGGATGTCAAATTATGAAAACATCAGATAAAAAAATTCCCTAGAGTTCCAAAGGTTAAGCCCACAGATAAGTGAGGATAATATATCTTGCATGCCATAATGAAATGGTACCCACTACCCTCTGATTCAGCACACCTGAAACAGGTGTGTCAGCAGTGCTGAAGGCCTATTGATAGTAGTCTGAGGAGAAACAGACTATGAACTGATGATAGGGTGGTGGGTGCCAAAAGGTCAGTGATAACATAGGGCAGATCTCATTTGGGATCGACTGATGGAAAGGGGTACTGTGTGTCCTGTGTGTCTCTGGAGCAAATCAGCCTGAACCTACTGACCTAATGAACCTAATGCCAGGTATGGACTAAAGGTATATAAAGCCCCCCTGCATTGTGGAGCAGTGCAACCGTGTTCTCTGGAATGATGATCCCTGGACATTAGAGACAGTTACTCCAATAAAAACTGGATGAACTCTTTTCAATACCATTGATTTCAGAATAAACAATGAATGAGCAGGTGTCCTGATATTTTTGCCAACATATACACACACTGATCAGACCACAAGATGTCTAAAAATGTCTGAAGGTGTCCTGTGATGCCTGGCCCCAAGACATTAGCAGCAACTCCTTCCAGATCCCAGACCAAGTCCCGCATGCATCAGTGAGCCTTATGCGCCCTGTCAGTTTTAACGAAGCTCCAATCTTAAATAAGCTTTGTAATGATTCAAAAGGCAATTGAAAGTCATTCCCAAATCCAAACCAAGAACTCAGTTGTTGATTTCTCCATTTTTTTTTTAGCTTTCAACAAGATTGGAGGTTATAGCAACTTGGAACAAGTGTATCTGCAAGCTGTGCCATCCAAGATCATCCCCAATACAACCTGTCACCTACCACGGTCTGATGCAATGCACCTGTTCAGAGATCCTGTGGATGGAGACCTGCCCTGGCCAGGCATGACATTGGGCTTATCCATTATTGCTACCTGGTACTGGTGCACTGATCAGGTAAATACACACACTCAGCCTCATATATTGGCCAAAAACCCAACGTTTCATATGAAAAAGGTGTAAAATAGACCTAGAATCCAAAAACTGCACCATGCAGGCAGTTATATGCTATGTTCTAGGCATCATAGTAACCTATAGGCATAATGCACATATAGTAAGAAACTACAAGACCAATTCTATCTAACCATGTCTCATGTCCCATGTCTCTTTTGAGATAAACTATCAGCGAGTTAGCCAGCTCAAAAAAGAGCTAAATTCTACTTGTTTGAATTAAATACCAGTTTAAATGCCAAAGCAGCCTTCCAGTGTGTGTTTACTGCTCTGTCCACATGTAAATGCTCAACCTGCCTGCAGACTCTGACTGGTTAATGACATCACTGACTCAGATATACAGGATTATATCGATTATAAAGAATCCGCTCACACGGTACTCAAATTTCAGAATAAAAGTCCTGAGAGGGGATAATACTGATGTATAAATAACAAGAATAATAAAGGATATTCATTTTTTACTTTATTTGGACCACCATCAAGTATTTTGAAGAACATATTATAACAAATATCCTTGTCAATCTATTAATTACAAATAGTAGTTGGTGTGGCGCAACAGATAACACTGCCAGTCAGCCACCACACCATATAGGACACTGGGGTTCGTATTTCCCGGTCTGCTACACCAATAAGAGTCCTTTGGCAAGACTCCTAACACTGCGTCAGCTAAGTGCCATAAATGTAAATACAGTGCATCTGTAAAGTTTTCATGGTGCTTCACTTATTGCACATTTTATGTTACAGACTTATTTCAAAGTGGATTCATTAATTTTCCCCCTCAAAATTCTACACACAATACCCCACAATGACAAAGTGAGAAAAGTTTGGTTTTGCAAATATATAAAAAAAATCTTTGCAAATTTATATAAAAAATAATAAAAACATAAAAATTGAACATGTACTTAACTATTCACAACCTTTGCTCAATACTGTGTTGAAGCACCTTTAGCAGCGATTACATCCTCAATACATCCTTACATCTTTTTGAGGATGATGCTACAAATGTGGCATCCATCCATTGAATGGGGAGCGTCAGTCCACAGCCATTTTAGATATCTCTAGGGATGTTCAATTTGGTTCAAGTCTGGGCTCTGCATGAGCCACTAAAGGACATTCACAGAGTTGTCCTGAAGCCACTGCTTTGTTATCATGGCTGTGTGTTTAGGGTGGTTGTCCAGTTGGAAGATAAACCTTCATCACAGTCTGAGGTCCAGAGTGCTTTGGAGCAGGTTACTATCAAGCATGTCTCTGAACATTGCTACAGTCCTCCTTTTCCTGTCATGTGCCTTTTACTTGTGCCTTGGCTTCCATCTGGCTACTCAACCATACATGCCTGATTGGTGGAGTACTGCAGAAATGGTTGTCCCTCTGTAAGGTTCTCCTCTCTCCACAGAGAAATGTAAGAGCTCTGCCAGAGTGACCACTGGATTCTTGGTAACCTCCTACCACAATCACTCAGTTTGGCTGGGTGGACAGCTCTAGGAACAGATGTTTCCAAAGTGGAACCATGGTGGTTTCAAACTTCTTACATTCACGAATAATGGAGGCCACTATACTCATTGGGACCTTCAATGCAATAGAAATTTTTTTGGACTCTTCCCCAGATCTGTGCCTCAATACAAGCCTGTCTCAGAGGTCTACAGAGAATTTCTTAGACTTCATTTCTTGGTTTGTGCTCTGACATGCACTGTCTATTATGGGACCTTATATAGACAAGTGTGTGCCTTTCCAAATCATGTCCAATCAACTGAATTTACAACAGGAGTACATTTGAAGGAAGATCAGTGGAAACGAGATGCACCTGAGTGTCATAGCAAAGGCTGTGAATACCTGTGTACATATTATGTTTTATTTGTAATAAATCTGCAAAAAAAATCTAAGAAACCTTTCTGACTTTCTCATTGTGGGGCATTTCAGTGGCCACTCGTCCACCGAAGCTCTACTTTGCTGAAGAGATCTCTGTGGAAACATACAAATAGAAGGCACGCACCTGCTGCTTTACCTTTTGTTCACCCACTGTTAGAAAGCTGGAATAAAATCCAGTTTCAGCACTCATTCAACATGAAACACTTTTTTTCAGTGTTTGAGGAATATTATCTTAATTCTTAGTGGACCATAAAAATGAAATACTGTCTGTGAGTTGGGATTCTTCCTGACGTAGCGCTGAACCGCACACACTCAGTCACTGTGAAGCATAGCCTATAGCCTATATACAGCAGTCAACCATAATGTTATGATTCCCTCCTTGTTTCTACATCCACTACCCTTTTTATCAGCTCCTCTTATAATACAGGAGCTTCTTGTAGTTCTAAATGTAGAGCATCTCTTTCCTTGAAAACTTATTAGCCTCCTTCAACATTCTTCAAAATCAGGACCCCACAGGACCACCACAGAACAGGTAATTTGAGGGTGGTGGGTCATTGTCAGCACTGCGGTGACACTGACATGGTTGTGTTGGTATTAGTGGATCAGACACAGGAGTGCTGCTGGAGTGTTTAAACCAATCAGAGTCACTGCTGATGTCAGAACAGTCCACAGGCTAACAATGTACGCAGAGAAACAGATGGACTTCAGTCTGGAACTGCAGAACTACAAAGTGCTCCTGTATTGTGAGACGAGCTGATCAAATGGACGTAAAGTTATGGTTGGTTATACGTTTTATGATGATGTAGCTGCTTTTACTTAACAGTAAAGCTATACATTATGCACATTTTTTTTGCAGGTGTGTGAATTTAGTATCCACTCACATCTCAGTAATATATGCAGAGATTTCGAATCCCTGGAGACAAATATTACTCCACCTCCCCATGTAAAACTAATCCTGCCCAAATAGCACTGTACACTGTATTTTTCACAGAACATCATAGCAAAAACAAAGGACACTTTGAAAACCATTTATTGTTTTTGCCCCAGTTTCAGTACATTCTGTCAGCAGGTGAAGAACTCCAGTAATCGCTCCAGAAAGAACAGAAACGCCATTCATTAACTAACAATTCATCTAAACTCTTATTTTTCTGCCATTCCGATCCTCTCTGAAAGAGAAAATCTGGTCCAGTATGAATATTACTATAGACAGCAATACTCGGAAATGAGTCCTTTACATACTCTTCAGGGAAAATCGTTTGGTTTGTAACGTAAGTTTGACACTGACTTAACCAGTCACCTGTTCACCGCAAACGACATTCCAGAGAGCACAGAGCTACTATTTGTGCATGTGAACGCCTTGTCCTTTACACACCCACAAGTTATTTAACATGCCTCACAGTTGGCATTAACACAAAAGATACTTACTTACTCCCAGTTTTTCCAGGTTTACAGCATAACACTTAACTGTCTTTATTCCCATGCATTACCCTTTTGTCACCCATGGGAACGCCCCCTAAGAATCCTGGTACCTTCCCTCTTAGGTTCCTGAAGCTGGCAAGTTTAGAAAATGAGATTCCCAGTGGGGTCTGTACCTCATTCCGCCTTTGTGGTGAGGGGGAGTGTGTGTGTGTGACACGATGAGCCGGGGAATGAGAGTGTACATGAGCAATGCGGTTGATTGGGGACTGGCTGGTCCTCAGTCCTCCAGTCCTGTAGGGTGAAATGTGCCTGCGTGGGGAGCGACCGGTGCGGTTGACGTTGGGCTGGGGTCCTCTATTTTGGGGCCGTTCTTGGCCATAGAATTTGCCCTGCCAATATCTGTGACCTCCGATTACATGGGCACTGCTTTTAGGAGGACGATGGAACACTCCCGGTTTGGCGATCACCACTTTAGCCCTGTTGTAGGCCTCTCGAACTGGAGACCTCGACACTGGATGATACATCTGCAACAGACAAAGGAGAAAAAAGTAAAGTAAATGTAAATATTGTGGCTTTCAGGTGATCGTGCAGAGGTCCCTTTCAGCCAAAAATCTGAGCCATGCTAAGGGAGCATCTATCTTCGCCAGCTACCTGAAGATGCTACCAATGATCTTCATCATCCTACCTGGCATGATCAGCAGAGCACTCTACCCAGGTAATACACACTACCTTAAATTATCATGCCAGACATTCTGAATTTCTAATCCTAATTGGTTTTACACAAATCTTTTGATATCTTTTTTTTAATTCCGACAAATGGTCAGAAATGTTAAAAGCTGAAACAAAATAGTTGTTTTAAAAATAAAAAAAATTGGCTTTAAATTTGAAGGGGAAATCCGATGTGAAAATCTAATATTCTATTTAATGCAATCCTTGCTGTATTTTTCTAAACTGAGGTAATGTTCTAAATAACCAATGCCACACTTTTTATTTTACATATTACAGCAATTGACCTGTGAGTGGTAGAGCACTATTTTTATATACTATTACTACTAAGAGTGGTAGTGTCACTATATGTGTGAAGTGAACATTCTTTTAATTTAATTAAAATTATATAATTATATAATTATATAATAGTTAATGAGTATAAAATTAAATAACTAAATAAACAAACAAGCATACATACATAATTTGTATTGCGCATCTAATCCATCCACTCAAATACAGAAGTGAATTCACACACTATGGGGCAGTGAGCACATGTGCCCAGAGCAGTGGACAGCCCTATCCACAGTAGGGAGCAACTGAGTAACTGCCTTGCTAAGTGTCTTGCTCAAGTCATGTCCCGTCAGTTCAGGGAATCAAACCAACAATCTTCCAATAGAGAAGTGCTGCCTGTGGGATTCAAAACGAGGTTGTTGTTTTAACAGCCTAATACTCTACTGCTGTTCCAGCGTGGCAGATACTTAGCAGTGGCATGTGACAGAGAGGATAAAGGAAAACAAATGATCACAATATTCAGTAACATCAATTATTTGTGCCAAGGCTACCCCACACTTCACTTTATTGACTGTTTCTGTCATGCTTTACAGAATTCTGAGCACCAGAAAATAAGCACAAGCATACAGTACAAGAACATCCACACACTCAAATCTGTGCAAAGATCATTTTAATTTGCAAGCTTTGGGTCAGAGAGTATGATACTTTGTTTATGCCTTAAGGGTCTCTAACCAAAAGATTGCATATTAATTTTTTTTGCACAGATTTGAGTGTGGATATTCCTGCACTATATGCACCACTACCTCAGCTTTGATACCAGAAAAACTGTTTTTCTGATTGCATTATAATACTGTCTTTTGGGGCAAGAGCTAATTGTACTTTTACAATCATACATGGAAACTCATGAACAGTGTTACAAAGTTTAGAAAAGTGCACTTTGTTGCTGGGTCACATTGTCATTCCTAAGAAAAGAAATCTAGAGCACAGTGAGGCTAAAATATATGGAGGTATAGACCCCTCAACTAATATGAACAACAGCAGTCTAAAAACTCTCCCAGTCTGCTATTTATTATATAATAGTGCATAAGATATTAATCTTGCAGTGGGAAAATTCACAATGTTACAGCAGCAAAAGTATAGCAAGGCACTCAGTACAAGAAATGAATAAAATAGTATAGTATACACAGTAAAGTATCTACAATATTAACACTATAAATATTAAATAAAAAATATATACAAAATAAATTACAGATAATGTGCAATACTTCCATCTCCCCACCTGCAATTATGTTGTACTGAAAAACTTTAATAGTGTGTGACAGTGTGTATGTGTCTGTGGTCTGCTGAGAGCAGTGCTAGTTGTAAAGTCTAACAGCAGTAGGGTGGAAGGAACTGCAATACTTCACACACTTGAATCAGCCTGTCACTGAAGGAGCTGCCCAGTGCTTCCAGAATCTCACGTAAGCCAAGCATGGATGCCAGCTTGGCTTATATCCTTCTGCCTCCCACCACCTGCACTGGGTCTAAGGGGCTTCCCAGGACAGAACTGGCCCTCTTTATGAGTTTGTTCAGTATCAATGTCTGCCGTTGAAATAATGCTGCTGCTAAAAGATGGTAGATGTCACCGCTGAGTCAAAGAAGGTCCTCAGGAATGCTCCATGCACTTTAAAAGAGCTCAGTTTCCTCAGTAAGTGGAGTCTGCTCCGGCTTCTTAGTGACCTAGAGGCACCTTGCAGAAGCCTTTATTTGCTTTCTCAGCTCCTCCTCTACTCTGCTCCCCTCTGCCCCATTCATGCTCTCATGCACATGCTATGGAGGTGTATCACAGGAAAAAAAAAATAGTATGTATAAAGAAGAATTAAATTTCAATATATTTAGAGTAAAAGGGATTTCATGGGGTGACCTAATTTTACCACGTTATATTTTTCACATGTATCATATATCACCATTCAGCGACAATGTTTTTTTTGTCCATATCATGCAGCCCTAGTTACAATTAATTCTGTTTTCTTTTATTAGTCCTTTTAAAACCTACAATTTACTTGAGTATAAATTTTAAGAAACTGTTTTGTGACATTTTCTCACTTTCTGTTTCATTGTGATACAAACTGTTACAGGAATACACTGTTACACTGTTAAGGAAGTGGCACATTCCATAAAGACCTGTCAAACCTTGAGTAACTGGTAACAGAAACTACTGAGTTTCTGAGTTCTGCATGCTGCTTCCATTTCACAGACTAGACTACATACATGGAACTATGTTATGGAGACAGTGCATGAAGACACACAGTGGAGAGAATATTAACAGAATTAAAAACAAAATAATTGAAATAATTGACTCTTTATATCCTGGTATCAATATGAATATTGATACATATTGCACCAGCCCTATTCTATGGCACCTACAATAACATTTAAACAAATCTCTAAGACTGAAAGGAATGTTTCTTTTTTCAGTTTAAATCCCCTGTAAGATCCACAACATTTTCCACACAAAAACAGTTCTGCACATCTCAGCATTTGTACTAATAATTTTGTACCACTGGTGCTTTTCCCTCAGAGGATGATAGAAGATCAATGGTAGCTTTGTGTTGTTCAGGCAGAATCTATTTCATTGTGTGCAACTTCTGTCACAAGCTCTCAGAACAAATCATCTAATCATAGACGTGATTAATATAAATAGTCCATTTTTCAACCCATAATAGATTATCTTGGGAGGTCAGATGAGCACATGAAAGTGTGTTCATGAACAATGGAGCAAGTTTTAAGCAGTCGGTCACGGTATTTGTTCAAAGAAATATAAACAATACACAAAGTGAGTGTGCAAAGAATCTGTAAAGCTCTTCAAAGTCCCCATTCAATGCCTTATCTTATCAGTACTTCATTGAAGTATATCAGATAACTTAGCAACCAAACCTGTGTTGTACAGATAGATACTATCACTGACCACTGCCTTTTTGACGTTTATTATGGTTTACTTTAATATTATATAGAGTTAGTTACAGATAGACACACTTACCACTGCCTTTATATATAAGTGGGTTTATTCTGATGTTATGTAGAGTTAATTACAGGTAGACACTCTCACTGACCACTGCTTTTATGTTTATTTGGGTTTACTCTGATGTTATATAGAGTTTTACTGGTAGACACTCTCACTGACCACTGTCTTAATGCTTGTTCTTTTATTGAAGCAGAATGCAATGAGTCAGTTTGACTGATTCAGTAAGCAGTGAAACTTGAGTTTTCAAGACTTGACTTCACATGGCCAAGCCACAAAGCACTACTTGCCTCCTATTGACAGAAAGTGCTTAAAATATGTGGCTAATGTGCCAAAACTGCACCTAAAATAATAAACATATAACGCGCTTTTACAGAAAAAAAAAAAACAGAGTTCCCTGTGACTGAACTGAACATACACACCCCTGGAATCCTACTGCTTAGTGATGGTTGCCAGAATATAATTATAATCAACTCATATTACATACCACTGCTGTTGATACAAATTCCTTTTATTTACAGTTTTGTAATATTTCACTGTTTCACATAATGTGAATTGTGTTTTTCACATTGTGTTAGTCTTTCATAATGACCAATAGAAATATTCCACAAGGACTGAATATTTTGTTCATCGACTTCCACTGAAAGTTTGCGTGACTGGTTCAAACTATGCAGAATGTTGAATCAATATGCCAGATTTTTGAGGGACGGTTACACTTTGTTCCCTAGTCTATTACAATGGACAACAAATGCGGACATTGACATTAGTTTTTAGATTAACTGCTCATAAACCTAATTTATGTCTACAGTATACTGCCTTCTGCCAGTAAACACCAATATATCAAGATATATTTCGTACAACATATAAGGCCATATTGTAATTTAATATTGTATATTGCATTCAATTCCAAAAAAGGGCATTTGTTTGGAAATTGTTTGGTTTCCAGACGAATGAAACTTGATGAAACTCTAAAGGGTACAGTCTTGTTCAAATTATGCCCTTAAAACATTGCAATGAAAAGTTACTATTTAAATATACAGGATGTTGCGTTTCTATTGTTACAATTAAATACAGTTTATCATATAATTTATCTGAAGTATAGTGAGATATTTGTTTTTGTCACGTATTAAGTCCAGCATGTGTCTTGTTTTGTTTACTGTCCCATGTGCTTTTTAGCACGTCATGTCTCCTCCCATTCCCAGCTGTGTTCCATCGGTACCCTTCCCCATCATTATCATGTCCTAGCCATGTCTAATGTGATTGTGTGTATATAAGTCCCTTGTCTTTGTTGGTCCTTGTTGGTCTTCTTGTTTGCTTGTGTGCCTTGGCTTCTTGGCTACTTGTCTCATTTGTTCTCTTAGAACAAACTTTAAAATTTAAAACTTCAAACAAATTCCTTGTTCATTAGTAAAGTACTGATAGGTTGGTTGGAAGAACACAGAGGAAGACAGGTTTGGAACTGATACCATCTCACAGTTCTAGAGATTACTGGCCTAAATTTACAATGAAAGGTTATACGCAATCAAGTTTCCATACCTGCAGCACGTTTAGACCTGCTGGTGCCAGCAGATTACCGATCACACTCTGACACACCCTGCTATATTTCATAACACTCACATCCAGACAAGGTCCATAAAACATATGCACACCTCTGTTGTCCAATAAAGCTGGGACACACCCTAGATCATAGAAGCCGTCTGAAAAGATAACATGCCCCATCTGATGACAAAACACTTTCACAGACGCACACATATGTTTTTATTCCATGTCACACTGTGAGGTCATCCATATGTCAAGGTTTCAAAACTAAACCTTAAATATTAGTCAGAAAAGGAAATGGTTTAACCTTTTAGTTGAAAAAGTCCTGTCAAAGTCAGGACCAGATTAGTTGGTACGTGACCCCAGTTTCTCACATGTTTGTTCTGAAAACATACAAAGACAAAATCACACTCCCTTACCTTTCCTGTGTACTTGTTCTGTATGTTCAGCAGGTTCCTCTCAGCAGGGTCTGCACGTTTGTCTGCTGTCAGGTTCAGCATGGACTGAGATAGCCTTGCCATCATATTTAGTGACTCAGCTCCAGGACTATGATCCCCGATACGTCCTGAACCAATAGTCCTCCCATTAGTGAGCCGGTCTTGTGCAACAGGATTTTCTGAGTCACTGCATTCGTAGTACTCATCTGATGCCGTGGAACTCTCATCCTTGTCCTTTATGGAATGTGCACACATAACCTTTGTACTGTCGGCATCATTATCCCGAGGATTCTCTTTACTATCGTCCATGATTGGGACTGTGAGTGTGTGCACTGAAGAGGGCTCCTCTGGTGCTTCTCCATACTCGTCCGAACTTGAAGTCTCTTGTGCTATGTGCTGTGGTGGGCTGACAGGTTCAGGTGCCAGTTGAGGTTGCTGAGGTTGGACCCTCTTGACCAGGCTGATCTGGACTGCTTCAGGACCATCGGTTGCAGTCATCACTAGATTCAAAGTACGTGGCTTAGGTATAGGTGGTCCTGGAGTTGGCCTGTCGCTGTGAGGCTCTTCTAGAAGAGGCTGTGTTGGCTTGGGAGTAGAATGCTGTTGTGGAGGTGACTGAGGAGGAGGACTTGGCTCAGCTTTGGCAGCTGGAGTATCTCTTGGGTTGTGTATAGGCATCACAGCAGGAGGTGGTGGGTCTTCAGCTAAGGGTGCATGGTTCACAGAAGGAATCTCTTTTTCAGGCTGCCCCTTTGGATGATTATCAGCATCTTTGGGGGCATTTGTTTGGGGAGTGTTTGTTTCTTTAGAAGAAGGGCTCAACTTGTATGGCTCCTCAGCTGGAGCAGTGAAGGGGTCTTTAAAACGAATGGCCTGTGACGTTTCAAAGAGCTGCGATCGCATCAAATGCACCTGCAATGGCTTACTAGTGTCCCGAATATTGATGAAGCCAATGACATCGCTGGGTGGGTCAGGCTCTGGCCAGATAGGCAAGTAGGAAATAAGTTCTGCCTTTGGCAATCCCACAAGGCCTGGGTGTTTGGGTATTTCCTCAATTACTTCTCGAAGCTTTTTGACAGGCGTAGGTAATTGATTCTGAGAGCTACTATTTTTGGGGCTGATTTTATCTGAAGACGTTCGGCTTGCCGTATCCACTAAGGCATATTTTGGGTTGATCAGTTTCCTGGCAACTGCTGCTGAGGGAAGTGGGGCAGGCGCAGGGACAGGCAAAGGGTCTGGGTCAGGGGCGTCTGCCAGTGGGACCTTAGACAAGCTGACACTCCGAGAGGTCAAATAGAGTTCACGGAACAGTCTGTCAAAGGTCTCCACTGCCTGCCCGGTCAAAACTGTAATGAGGTTACGGTCCAAACGGGAAGCTGTCCATGTAAAACTGAAGAGCAGAGACCAAATATTAGTATAATGCAAAATTCAAATAAGCTCTTTAAGACCAAATCAAAATCATTTTCCACCATAATTCACATCTTGTAATTATAACAATATTAAATTGTTAATAAAAAATAAGCTTCTGTAAGTTGCTAAACCTGAATTCCCTCAGTAATAAATAGGACTAAGTACTGCCACTGATTTTCCAATTAGATTTGATTCCTGATTGAATTTGATTTAATATGGATTAATTTAGGCATATTTTACGTACAATAAAAGTTGTATAAATGAACTGCATTTTTATATTAAACCGCATCACTTTAATATACTAATAATTGAATTAGCCAGCATATACACTAATCAGCACCATTTACGCTGTTCATTAAAAAATGAGAAACAGATTTTACAGAATCAAATCAAAATTTATCTGTTCTGTCTTGCCAGTTTTCTTCAGAAGGAGATGCTGTTGTGCTGTGTGTGCTGTGAGGTGGCAGGTGTGTTGTGAGGCAGGCCAGTCTTTATTAGCTCCAGCTGAGAATTGTTACAGTGCTTCTGGAAGCTCTGAGATCTATTTTATGGGGAAAATAGACATTTTAACACATTTTCTTGCCTCGTAATTCCCCAGTAAGTTTTGCTGGATCTGCTGACTGACAGACTGAAACTGTTAGACTTGCTTATCTTACAGCAATCTAAAAGCATATTTTGTTTTACCCTTTATATAATGTATCTGAAAGGTCCTGAGGGTGTGTTTATTATATTTCTAGGACAAAAAACTGCACATATGAGATTATCAATATCAGATTGTTCTGGATCTTATAAACCCACCCCTACTGCTGACGTTAACTCAGGGATGAGTGCTCAAAACAAGGCTCTGTATCCAATATTAACCAAACAATCTCCTGGTGAAACTAATCCAGTTAAATGGATTTTGACTCAATCATCCCAAATAAGTCAAGTGATACACAAGAGCTCCAATTAGATGAGAAGAAACAAAAGACATTTGTTAAGCAGAGGCAACCACACAGGCCACAGCATATCACAGGCTATGTGTCTAATGACTAAACTATCTTTAAACCACACAATATTCATGAAGGCCATGCCCAGTAATTAAAGACAAAAGACAGGACTGTGAAGCAAGTGAAATGACTGTACACAGATGTTTTTGGATGCTTGTTGTATTGTGATCCTGATCTCTGTTCTCGGTTGCTTTCTTCTATAGTCAAAGAAATGCGTTCATTAATTTTCAGTTAAATAAACACACACCTGTATGATCCAGACACGGCCCGGTCTCCATCCACAAACATGAATCTCTGATTCAGTGAACCTTGCACTTTCTTGGCTGAACGAGTGAGAAATTCACAGCCACCAGTGCAGCGAACCCGCAGATACTGCAAATACACACACGCAAGAACAAAGTATTGCATCAATCTAGTACAAATAAATGTTCAGCATTTCATCACTCTTACACAATAAGCTGTTATCGCCGAAATTGTATCTTTAAAGAAAAAAAAAAAAAACAAACCTTCAATAGAGGCCAGTATAACAAAATTATATTCCAAATTATTTTGGAGCATTTTTATTAGTCCATTCATCCACTTTGCACAATGTAAAAAACAGCCACATTTACACTATGTCAAAAATTGAAAAAAGGTAAAAAAAAAAACCAACATTTTTGCTTGACACTGAAGATTTATGGGTCAATACTAGGGCTGGGCCATTTGGACAAATAAATCATATCCTAATATAGTTTAGCTGAATGGCAAATATGGTAAACAATATGACATATGACATCAACAATACAATGTAAAAAAAAAAATCAGACATCCATGAAATTCATCTTGTCTTTTTTTTACTATATTTAAACATTGAAGTTTTATTTTCATCTGTTCTTTATACACACTAAGTCTTATGCTGCCTCCATAGTGTGTATGTAAGAATGTTGAGGGAGCAGAAGAAGGTTTCCACTAGAATGATATTTGACAACTTTAAAACTCGATATAAATTCCATCACCTCAGCCCATATTTCTGTTCTGTTCATATCCTGATATAGATGTAATATCAGTATCAGCCCTCGTTAACATCGAGGTAATTACAGCATGACATATTAAATGTATGTTTTAACAATGGTAAAATCAATTATCCCACTTAACAAATAATCCAAATATACAGAAAATACTACTAGTATATTTCAAATTATTATGAATAAACCAGGACACACAGTGTCAGTGATACTAAGCACTCTTTTCCCTTCTGATCTTTTCCATGACCTAAACCTAGCAAAGTCTTTGAGGTGCTTCCAAGAAGCAAAATTAATCTGAACAGGGCTATTTTGAATACTTGAACAAATAACAGATGAATGCCCCTCCCACAAGGCATGCCCAAGACATTTAGAAAGTTTAAACACAACAGTGTGGAATATAGTTTCCCTGCTGCTGTTACTGTTTACAGTAATAATTCCCTTCGTCTGCGGTCAAAACATACATACTGAGCAGCTGTCCATCACGCGGATGGAGGGTGTGGAGAAAACCGCTACAGAGCCATAAGGAAACTTAAACACACATCTACAGAGCATCACTCTACTTTTAGTATTTAATGTGGAACAGAATGAACGAAGAGAGAGAGAGAGAGAGAGAGAGAGAGAGAGAGAGAGAGAGAGAGAGGCAATCACTCCACTCAACCACTATATCATTTACAGAATGTGTCAAAATAAAAGTCCCCAATACAAATCAACAGTGTCAAAATAAGTCACTACTAGATAAAATTGCTAACGCACAAAAATGATCCAATCCGTGACTCAAAAGCGTGGTCTGATTGGACCCATGAGTTTTGTCACATGATGATTGCCCTGGAAGTTTGTTAATACTGTTCAGCAGTAGCAGGAAGGCCTATATCTCCTGCTGCTGTTAAATTCTTTGCACAGGAATGGATAGTGTGCTTAGAATGTTGTCTTTAGGAAAGAAATAAGTGTGTGCACTGCTAAGGGTACAATACCAGGAAAGCTCTGTTCATGTAATTGGAAGAACAGCAATAGAGCAGTGTAACTGAATACCAGCTTTGGACAGGTAACTGGATGCTGATATTTGAAATGTGAAAATGGCCTGTGCTGGACAACAGAACCATCAGAACCCTAAACAGTCCTAATTTCATTTGAAACAGAGTCCTAAAGAAGTGAGATATAACCTGCATTTGATACACTGTTAATACAGTCACTTTGTGACAGAGTGAATTTATCTTTTGTACAAATCAAGTTATAGCATGGTCTTACATCCTGTAAAGTGACTATTTCACATGCACACATTGTAATATCAATGCTAAAACAATATATTGTGCAGCCCTAGAGAGTTTGTGTGTGGGAGTAGTGGGTGTGTATGTGAATGCCCTAATCTCACCTTTAGATGTCCTCTGTGCATGCTGGCTCTCTCACACATGTTGAGGAAATGCTGAATAGATGATTGCTCTATGATGATGTACACGGCCACCTTCCTCCTGAAACCAGCATCTAAGAGGTCCTTGAAAATGTCGACATCTGTGAAAACGTCCATCACCACTGCAATTAACTGGCAGGGACACACACACACACACACACACACAGATTAGTATCTGGCATTATACACGTTTAATATGTTCACAGCTCATTGCGGTGAACTTCATCACCAGTATTCAATAATACATTTTTCCATGTTTGATATCTGGACATCAGAAATCCATCTACCGTCTTTTTACCATATTTAAAACATGTTTAAATTTGATCTTAATTTCTTCTTTATACACCCCGAGTCTTATGCTCCCTCCATTGTGTGGACATGAGAGCATGAATGGGACAGAGGGGAGCAGAGTAGAGGATGAGCTAAGAGCAGGGGGCAGAGCAGAGTGAGGGAAGATTCTGCAAAGTTGAAGCTTAAATGGTTAAATGTTATTTAAAACTCAATATAATTATATTTATATATAGATATAAATATCGATATATACAGTTGTGCTCAAAAGTTTACATACCCCAGCAGAATTTTCCACTCATGGTTAGTGGTGGTGAAGCCACTTATTGTCAAACGACTGTGTTTTCTCTTTTTAAATCTTAATGACAACCAAAAACATCCAAATGTTCACATACCCTGGTGATTTGGGCCTGATAACATGCACAGAAGTTGACACAAATGGGTTTGATTGGCTACTAAAGGTAACATCTGTACCTCTGACCTGTTGGCTTGTAATTAGTGTTTGGGCATAAAAAAGCTGAGTGAGTTGCTGGGATCCAGACAAACTCTTGCATCTCTCTTCCAGCCACTGACTTTTCTGGATTGTGAGTCATTGGGAAAGCAAAAGAATTGTCAAAGGAGCTACGAGAAACGGTAGTTGAACTGTATAAAACAGCAAAGGGATACAAAAAGATATCCAAGGAATTGATTATGCCAGTCGGCAGTGTTCAAACTGTGATTAACAAATGGAAAATTAGGGGGTCTGTAAAAAACAAACCACAGTCAGGTAGATCTACAAAAATTTCATCCACAACTGTCAGGAAAATTGTTCGGGATGCAAAGAAAAACCCACACATAACAAAATCAGCTGAAATACAGGACTCTCTGTTGCTGTTTCAAGACGCAAAATAACGCACGTGAAGAACAATGGGATACATGGTCTCCAGAAAAAAGCCATTACTGAGCAAATGCCACAAAGTATCTCACCTACAACACACCAAACAGCACAGCGACATGCCTCAAATCTTCTGGAACAAGGTCATTCGGAGTGATGAGACCAAAATCTTTTTGGCCACAACCCTAAATGTTACTTTTAGAGAGGCGTCAACAAGGCCTAAAATGAAAGGATCACCATTCTTTCTGTAAAGCACGGAGGTGGATCGCTGATGTTTTGGGGATGTGTGAGCTACAAAGGCACAGGAAACATGGTCAAAGTTGAAGGAAAGATGAAAGCAGCATGTTATCAGGAAATACTGGAAGCAATTTTGCCCTCATCAGCCCGGAAGCTGCGCATGGGACGTACATGGACATTCCAACATGACACCGATCCAAAACACAAGGCCAAGTCAGCCTGTCATTGGCTACAGCAGAACAAAGTGAATTTTCTCGAGTGGCCATCTCAGTCTCCTGACCTCAGTATCATTGAGCCACTCTGGGGAGATCACAAGCACGCAGTTCATGCAAGACAGCCCAGGAATTTACAGGAACAGGAGGCTTTTTGCCCAGAAGAATGGGCAGCTTTACCATCTGAGTAAATAAAGAGCCACATTCACAACTACCGCAAAAGACTTCAAGCTGTCATTGAGGTAGAGGGGGTAATACACAGTATTAAGGACTGGGGTATGTAATCTTGATCAGGGTCTGATGGATGTTTTTTGTCAATGTTGTCATTATGATTTAAAAAGAGAAAACACGGTCATTTGACAATAAATGGCTTCACCAAACCACTAACCCTGAGTGGAAAGAAAGTGTGTGTTATTATTCATATTCTCTGAAAAATGGCCAAATAATTCTTCAGGGAATGTAAACTTTTGAGCACAACTGTACATCGCCTCAGCCAATATCCTGCTCTGTTTATATCCTGATATCGATTTATATTGATATATCGCCCAGCCTTAATCTACATCCTGTCCTGACCTGACCTGAGCTGTATAGGCAGCCCTTAACCTTTTTAATAACCGTTTCCCATCTTAATCCCATCCCACACTTCGGAGGAGTGATCACCTCATTCGTCTCTTATTACTCATGTATTTGTTCTACTTCGTGTATTAAGTGGCTGTAACCTGATAAAGCAGACACAGACAATCCAAGCTCTCTGAAACACACACCAACTTTCACCCATCCACACTTAAGAGAAGCACACACACATTCGCTAGCCATGCGGACACACACACACACACACACACACACACACACACACTCACTTCCACCCAGTTTTAATCAAAGAGGCCCCTGTGCAGAATGGCATCTCTCACAATGAGAGCTCCGGGTACACAATGACTACAGCTTTTATGAGGCAGTGAAAGAGGCTCTGTGCGAAAGGCAGACTGTCTGTGTTTGTTAATGGTAGATGCACTGAAAGCGTGTTTTAGCATGCTGCGGCTCTGTGAGTCAAGCGGTCTGCACCTTTATACCATGTGAGCAGCAGAAGTAATGATGATGATGAGGATATAATTGGTGTGATCCAATAGGAATGTCGTGTGAGCAACTCACAACCATAATAGGCGTTTTGGTCACAAGTCTCTGATCAAAGGGGCAAATCTCACCATTAGGAACCACAAAGCGTTTCCTTCTGCCATTTCACTCAGTCAACAGGATTTACTTAAAGCCCTCACTGTAATGACGGGGAAGTGCAGCGCAAGAGGTCTTTTGTGTGTTTCACATACATTATGACTAATTCTTACACAGACAACTCTATTTACTGTATGTGAGACCTAATCGTTTAACCGTTTAACCCCCGGACACTCCATTACTTTTGTTACACCCTAAGGGTACAACGCAGTGCAAAGTGGCTGGGTTGATCCAAAATTATACCAGTGGGGACAAAACAAGAACCACTGGTTAAAACATTTATAAATGTATATAAAAACATCAATGTAAAACATGAGAATAAGGTGATGTAATGAAGTGGTAATGAAAACAAAAAAAGTGCAGAATACAAAGTATTTCCTTAACTTAAGTAGTTCCCACTTCCAGTTTTTAATTGTATGCTCATCACTGCTTTGGCATTTCACATGGTTGCTATGCGACTGCTGTGGTATTCCAGGTGGTTGCTAGTTGTTTAGTGCTTTGCTAGGTCACTTAATATAGCATCCCAAATCGTTGCTGCAGTGTTGTTAAGGGGTTGCTAGGTGGTTGCTATGATGTCATTAAGCGGATGCTGTCTTATCAGTTATTAAGTGGCTGCTATATGTTACCATATTACTATGGTAACACTAATAGTTACCACTGATGGTTTTGCTAGGTGATTGCTATAATGTTGCAATTTGCAAGTATGACACTACTGGGTTTTCTTAAGTGTTACTAGTTTTTTATGCGATTGTTTAGATCGTGTTAGGTGGCTGCTGTGGTGCTACTAAGCGGTTGCTATGGTAACAGAGATAGTTGCTAAGGTATCCAAAGTTCTTGTTAGGATGATGATAACTGGTTGCTAGGTGGGTGTGATAGTGTTGCACCACCGTTGCTATGGTATTTCAGCCAGTTGCTATACTGCTGCAATGTGTAAAATATTATATATAACTATAACTATAACAACACTTAAGGCGAGCTCTGAAACTGACAAACACTGATATACAACCACTACTTTTTGTATTAATGGCTGTATTCATTTGAATATTTCTGGGTGTTTGTTTTATCAAATAAAACCAAACTGTCCAGATTAACAGCTTTTTACATTTCTCAGGTGTCTGCCATATCATTTTCCCACTGTTCACCAGAGTGCCTTTTGTTAACGACCCTTTTTCCCACTACAAAAGTGATCTCTAACTCTGTTCATTCTCCTTCAGTGCTTTGTGAGCTGAGAAAGAAGCCAATGCCAGGTGCACAACCGAGATGTCTAAAAGCATTTGGATCGGAAAAGAAAAATTCATGTTCTGCTTCTTAATCCAATTGTTTTGCATCCATCTTTAATTGCTTATACATTCACAAGGGCATAGTGAAGAAAGAAATGAGTGAGCAACTCTGAATACAGGACCAGGACATTTCTCAACACCAAGGCTACCTAGCAAGACTAAAATCACAAGAACACAGGAGCACACCTGAAGGAGTCTGAGATGTTATTGCTGGCATACAGGAACTTCTTATCACAAGAACAAGAACAACGGTCAAAAGTCAAGCTGTACCAAGAGCCCTTTGAGCATCAAGAACAGCTCTGCTTGACCCACCAACCCTCAAATTGCAAGGAAGACAAGCAACCAGACTCTTTTCTGTTTTGGCAGCAAAAGGTGGAATGAACTTCCCCTGGGGGTCCGAACAGCTGAGTCACTCGCTGTCTTCATAGGCAGACTGAAGAACCATCTGTTTCAAGAGTATTTAACACCATAAAGATTTATTCTGAATCTTGTTGGTCCACAATCTGACATTTGTTTCAACAGCATCTAAGCGTGAGGAAACTCTGGATTCTAGCCTGTTCTACTAGCTAAGGATATTTTCTGAGTGAGCAGCAAAGCACTTTTTTAAGTCTCTCTGGGCATCTTAAAGGGCATTCTACATATTCCTGCTTAAGGAACATAGTCTCACTTGCCCTGAAAGTCTTACCAGAGGTCTGAACCACCACAGAAACAAACACCAAATCAGTGAGGGTCTTTGTCCCTCTTTTCTTTAGCAGGGTTGGGGTACCACTCAACAACCCAATCGACCACCTGAGACAATCAGTTGAAATTCCATAGCAACTGCCAAAGGAAGAAAAATCTTTGCATCCCCTAAGAAACACCCTGAAACACCTTAGTCACCACAGCAACCACCCAGCATTACATACTGTCCACTTAGAAAGAAGGCGCAATGACAGATAGGGACACTGCCACAAACTGGAACTTGTACCCATACCTGTCCCCTATAATGCACACATTCACCACGTGTCCAAATGTTTATGGACACCCCTTTCTAATGAATGCATTTAGCTCATTTAAATTGCACCCATTGCTTACACAGGTGTGCAAATGCGCACGCGCACACACACACACACACACACACACACACACACACACACACAGATTGTCTAGTCCCTGTAGAGAAGTACTGCCAATAGATTAGGACTATCTGACAGAGAGCTGATCAGCCTGAACCTGCTGATCTAGGCTAGTGGGCTCTAAAACCCCAGTGGAACTGTGTTCTCTGGAATGATGGAGCTCCATCCAGTATGCTCGATGCAATCAAATCCTCACAGCAATGGTGCCAAATGAATCCTTGAGCACTAGAAGCACCGACCTGATCAGCAGGGGCCCCTCAGTGGCAGGGGCCCTCAGGGGAAGGGGGGGGGGGTGCTGTCCTCCTACCTTCTGCGCCTGCGCGACGGTCTTCCTCACAACCTCTTTGATGTGCGTCTGTCCGTCCACGGGCGGCTGCGTGTACACGTTGACCCGCGTGACGCCCCGGTACGCATTACAGTCGGGCCAGCCGAGGTCCAGCTGTGGGATGGACGTGTCCGAGAGGTCGGGCCAGTACTGCAGGGACACGGCGCGGTCCTCGGCGTCTGCGGCGCCCCCGTCCGGCCGGGCGGGCTCGGACCCCGGCCGGTAGTCCTCCACGGAGCCGCACAGACGCGTGAGCTCGGGCTCGGACAGGAACGGCCGGAGCTCGCGGTTGCTGACATGCGCGTGGTAGGCGTCCGGGCCGCGCGTGACCAGCGTCTCGAGCGCCAGCCGCTGCTCCTCGCTGTAGAAGAACTCGGGTTTGGACTCGTTCATGCGCCAGTTGACGTGGTTGTCATCCAGACACTGGATCTGGGACAGAGCCATGACCACGAGACCCCCCGAACGAGTGAACAGCCTGGACTCGGAAAGAGCGGCGAAAGCTGGCCGAGGAGGATCTCGCGAAAGTTCTCCTCAACGTGGCTGCCCACGCTTCTCCTCGCGCCCCTCGAGCTGGTGGTGTTGGTGGAGGTCGGGTGAATCCATCCCTTCTTCACGAAGTTGCTCAAACATTCCAGAAGTCACCCAGCTCACACCTCCAGCTCCACAGTGAACTTACTGCAGGACCTCCTGTGGGGGCTGTGAAGGGCAGCTCAGTGCATGGCTCCGGGCTCTGCTCTGAGCAAGGCGCTGAGATCTGAGAAGAACCGATAAGCTCTCAGCTTTCACTCACCCAGCAGGTACTGGGGCACAAAAGCGCGTGAGCCTTACCGGTCTGGCACGCCTCGGTCACGTGACGGCGAGGAACGAACACACACACTCATACACTTACGCGTCAAAAGCCAACTCATCCAGTCCACTGGTTCCACCTCCATGTAAACTCTCCCAGCCCCCAGTCTGTTACTGGTTAACACCAGAAAACCAGTTCTGCCTCGGCAGTTGTTTATAAAATGAACTTCTCAGATGGCCCAGTTTCCCAACATAACTGACTGTCCTTCTGTAGAACTTTGAAGAAAGAGGAAGAGCCACCGGGAGAGGATTTTCTCCACCCGTATTCAGTCAAACCCAGCCTCCCCCTGCTCTGGGATTGGCTAATGGTTAAAATGTGCTTTTCCCATCAAAAGTCTGAGCAGATCTGGACTTCAGGATTTCGCACAGTGGTGAACAGTGACTGTTAAGAAGGGAAGCCTGCATGAACTTACCTGCTGAACCCTGATCAGTAACGATGTAACTGGAACATTTATGTGATATCAGTGTACACTGACCAACACCCTATTTCTACACCCACTGTCCATTTTATCAGCTCATCTTACCATACAGGAGATGTTTCTGTTTCTCTGCATGCTTTGTTATCCTCATTTCACCCTGTTCTTCAATGGTTGGGGACCCCACAGGACCACCGCAGGTGATTTGAGGGTGGTGGGTCATACTCACCACTGCAGTGATGCTGACATGGTGGTGTTGTGTTTGTGTGTTTTGTGTTGACATGAGTGGATCAAACACAGCAGTGCTGCTGGAGTGTTTAAACCCCTCGGTGTCACTGCTAGACTGAGAACAGTCCACCAACCAGAAATGTCCAGCCAACAGCGTCCTATGAGCCCTGATGAAGGATGAAACATGACCAACACAGACTGAGCAAAATAGATGAGCTTCTGTCTCTGACTTTATATTGGTGGAACAATTAGGTTGGAGTGTCTGATAGCACTGCTGGATCTGATGCAGTATCAGTGCAATGCACTAACACACCACCACCATGTCACTGTCACTGCAATGTTGAGAATGACCCATTACCCACATAACACCTCATCTATGGTGGTCCTGGGGGTCCTGACCATTGAAGATTAGGGTGAAAGGAGGCCAATAAGGTATGCAGAGAAAAAGATGGAGTACAGTCTGTAATTAAAGAACTATATGGTTTTAAAGAACGCTATGGTAATAGGAGCTGATATAATGGACAGTGAAGGTGGAGACAAGAAAGTGGTTATAAGGTTTTGGTTAATTTGTGTCACAGGATAGCGGTATATAAATGAATCATGAAGTATTACCTCTGGGTGTGGCTTGATGATACCCACACCTGTTTAAGTAGAGTTTTAAACACTGGCTAGTGTGCTCATGGCAAGCAGACATGAATTATCATAGATCAAGTGCGGCATAATAGTGGGTGCCACTATGACCTCCTGTTTCCAAAGTTTGGTGGGCATTTAAAAATACCTAGACCACAGATATATGTTTACCAGGATTACATCACAGAAGCCATTACCACCCACAATGGACATTGCAGTGGTTGCCTTCAGTGATTAATGATCATGACCAGCAGCAGCTGTCTAGAATTCTGTGTGTCTGGTAGAAATCACATTCATATTCAGTGCAGCACCCCCACACACATATCCCACTGGTCAGCACATTCTTGAGCTTCCATTGAATATGGGAGCAGGAAACTCGCCACACTACTTCTGGTAACACAACACCAGATACAGTGCCGTACCTGGGCTTCGTAATGGCAAACTTAAACGGTAGCATTGTTTAGAAAATGATATTTCATTACTGATCACTCTGATACTGTTAAAGAGTACAGCACAGCACACTCCATAACAGCAAAACAACTGGGTCTTTGTGTGGAGCTGTGCTTAATTTGAAGCAAAGTTATCAATTAGCAGGGTGGCTATCACCGTTAAAATAAAGAGTAAAGAGCCAAAAGGGATCCTAATTATGCCCTGTCATCACTACAGTTTTGGTATAAAGCTGTATTTTTAACTGTTGTGGTTGGAGCAGTGGCTGACTTCAGCTCCTCTCAGTTGAAGGAAACTTAGTAATTAGCATGGCTCTCCTACAGTACAATAAACATTCAAAACACAGAAAGATGGCTGTGTGAGGAGTCTCCTGAATGACTGTGAGGAGTCTCTGGGCTGACCGTGTGAGGGGTCTCCTGAATGATTGTGTGAGGAGTCTCCTGAATGACTGTGAGGAGTCTCTGGGCTGACCGTGTGAGGGGTCTCCTGAATGATTGTGTGAGGCGTCTCCTGAATGACGGTCAGGAGTCTCTGGGCTGACCATGTGAGGGGTCTCCTGAAAGATTTTGTGAGGAGTCTCCTGAATGACTGTGAGGAGTCTCTGGGCTGACCGTGTGAGGGGTCTCCTGAAAGATTTTGTGAGGAGTCTCCTGAATGACTGTGAGGAGTCTCTGGGCTGACCGTGTGAGGGGTCTCTTGAATGACTGTGAAGAGTCTCCTGAATTACTGTGAGGAGACTCCAGACTGATTGTGTGAAGAGTCTCCTGCTCTTTCATTTGCTTATTTAGAGCCAGGGTGGAAGAAACCATCCTGTTTTGGCACAGCTAACATTAGCATTTGCTTTGTTCTTCCTTTGGACTGGTCCTTCAGAACTTTGTTAGTGGACACAATCATTTTATGTAAACTGTCATTGAGCTATGTGTATTAACTGTATTGCATATTATGTGTTCAGTGGTGGTATACTTAGTGAGAAGTTATATTTTTATACTTAATACATATATTTTTATACATAACACCACAGTTCCTGTGTATCTTACCTTGTGGATAAAATGTTGCCTACTAACACTAAAAAAAAATCACGGGTTAATTATTGGAAAAGTTCTAGTCAATCCCAGAACAGCTGCTGGAGTTTGACTGAATACAGGTGGGGAAAAACAGCACTGTTTTAGTTTCTTTGCTTTTTTTCCCTCCTCCCATGAGGTTTGATGACGAGGCATGTCTGAGGCTGGGCGGGGTATCCGGTTATTGGTCAGGGAAAAGGGAAACTAGGGCAACTTCCACTTTTCTTTGTCATCATGTGGCAAGCAGCTGCATTTGTCTCAGTCAGCCCAGTCTGCACTCAGACAGCCCAGTCATTTCTCAGACAGCCCAGTCTGCTCTGTGTCCAATAGGAAGTATGTTTCCTTCCCATCAGTGCTGCTAAAGGCTGTGAGGCATTTTTGGCCATTATGCTGGAGAAATTCTCCCCACTCCCAGTTGTATAATCAGCTCACACCAATTTCTTTTCTGTGGCGCATGCTAGAACAAGCCCTGGGTATGCTGGACAAGCTGGTGGCCTCACCCTGTGGCCTAGCTGGAACTCTTTATTTTCCATTCTCCTTTTTTACCCCAATCTTCATTAATCTGTTTCAGCACAGCTGTGTTAGGATTAGACATAAGGTTATTCAGTAGGAAAACTAACTAATGTATTTATTATTATTTATTATTTATTATTATAATGTATTTATTATTTAACAGTTCAGTGCTCATGGTTACAAAGAAAAGAAAATCCAATTATCCCCCCAGTTTGGATGTGCCAAGTACATATGACATTCCTGACACTAGGAGGGTGAAGACAAGCACTTGCCTCCTCCGATACATGTGAAGGCAGCCATTGCCTCTTTTCAAACAGCCACCATTGCATCATTGCATCCGATATGCCTGTGCTGGCCAGCATCACACTGGTTGTAATGTGGGGAGAGAGCGCCATCTACCCCAGAGATGGCATGGCCTCTCAGACTCTGGCTGCTGATGGCAAACAGTATGACTTGGGACTTGTGATCCTTAGATCATCGGATAATAGTGTTAGCACATCGGACCCTAACTCTTTATGACCAATGAATTATGTCAACACGAATCAGCATTTTTCCCCAAAAAAAGATTTTATTCTCCTTTCAGGCTGATAATACTATTAAATTGTGTGTATCTGTGTTTTTTATGTAATTTTTTAAGAGTAATTCATGTGTCAACTCAGCTATTCACTCTCAAATGATTTTTGCATCATCGCTACAATGAACGGAACAAATCAAGTTGTTTTTGTTTTGTTTTACAAATAAATTAAACAAAATGGAAAATTTAAATGCTGTGGAACTAATATTATGATGCATATTATGCTTTAATGTGTACTGGTATTGTTAGGAAAAAACATAAACTACAGTCCACTGCTCCGTGTTTCCAAATAAATTAATGAATTATAAACAAATAAATCAATAATAAATAATGATTATTTCTAAACAGCTATGGGTCCTAGAATTGCACCACTTAGTAGACAGTTACTGTAGAGATTATTGCTGATATTTCTGAAGTGAGATACAGAGAACAAACAAAAGTAGAAGAGAATGTTTAAAATAAGTAAATGAATGAGAAACCAGAAACACTTCTCATTTTCAGATGAAAAAAACAAAACATCGCTCATACAAAATAATGACTCTTAAATAGCTTAAATTCCACCATGTGTGGAAGGGTTAATGCCACATTATGAATACGCTGTCAAAGACTAGCATTAATTTTTAATTCAGATACTGAAGTAGACCCTTGTAGAGCTCTTTATAAATAAATAAAATGACTTGTGAAGTGAGGTCTTGCGTTCTTTATTACGTGTCATTATTTTCTTTTTGTGACCAAATCAGACAAAACAGTATCTTTATATTTGTGTGTGTTTACATTTTCAGACTCAGTGGGCTGTGTGGACCCTGAGGAGTGTATGAAGGCGTGTGGACTGGAGGTCGGCTGTTCCAACATTGCCTTTCCCAAACTAGTCATCGAGCTTATGCCTAGTGGTAATGAAGACCCTTTAATGTTTGTATATATGTTGTTGTGTGGCTCATTTAGAACTAATGTTTTTTTTTTCTCTGCAGTGTGTGTGTGTGTGTGTGTATGTGTGTGTGTGTGTGTGTGTGTGTGTGTGTGCGCGCGTGCTCCTCAGTCCTGGTACTAATAACTCTACACGTTGCATACTTTTTGCAAATATCATTTTTGGGTTTCCCCTGCTTTAACCTGCTTCACAGCTCAGTGTGTGGTTTTTTTTATAAGCGTGTCAGGGCAGGCCTCCAGGTTTGAGGAACTTGGCTTTGGATCGAGCATTTAAACCATTTGTGGCTTTATGTTGACTGTGTTTGTTTCAGGCCTGCGAGGCTTAATGATTGCAGTGATGATGGCTGCTCTGATCTCATCGCTGACCTCCATTTTTAACAGCAGTAGCACTCTGTTCACCATGGACATCTGGAAGAAATATCGGAGGGGGGCCAGTGAGAAGGAGCTGCTATTAGTTGGAAGGTGTGGGGAAGAAAAATCTCTGAAACAAAAAGCATCAATTATTTTCAGGTTACTCTTGTGTAGTAAAGCTACATTCATTTATTTATTTATTTATTTTAAACAGAAAGTAACACTTTATAGTATAAGCTGAACACTGACCATTTGAGTCAAATAGTTTATTTCCTTTATTATTTACTGATTTTCATAACCAACACTAGACACCCAATAAACACATAGAAACAAAAAAAGAAATAGTTAACATTACTGAGAAAATAAACGTAAGACTATAATAATAACCTATAATAGAATCAATAATAAATAGGTATTTCAAAACAGCTAAGGGTCCTAAAGTTGAATCTGGCAGAACACCACTGGTTATACAGTTACTGTGTAGAACATTACTAATATTTCTGAAGAAAAGTGATACACAGAACAGACAAATATAGAAAAAAATTATTATAGATGTTAAAATATAATAAGTGTTTTTCTAATAAATTCATTGTATTCTTTAAATCATATTTTATTGGAAACCATTTTTCAGTGTCCAAAAACAGTGCTTTAATGTGGATAAGAGGCCAAAACACTAAAATTAAAATACCAGTTTAAAAAGAGCTTCCAGTGTTTACTGCTTTGTCCATGTGTACATGCTCAACCTGCATGCAGACTCTGACTGATCAGTGAGAGGGGTTGGGACTAATGACAGTATTCAAATTTCAGAATAAAAGTTCCAAGACGGGATAATACTGATACATAAATAATTATCATTGGGAGACCACCATTTCAAGCCCTTGTGATGCTACACGCTAGCCTTCACATTCTCCTTAATGGTGGCATCATGTGCTTGGGGTTGGGATTTGGAAATGAATTAAATTGACAAAAATCCAAAAAGTCAATGACATTAAAGAAGACATTCATGATGTGTGTAATCATTGCAGGATTGTGACTGTCATTCTGGTGGTGATCAGTGTGGTCTGGATCCCAATTCTCCAGAGTGCAAACAGTGGCCAGCTCTACGTTTATATCCAGTCAGTGACCAGCTACCTGGCTCCTCCAGTCACAGCAATATTCGTGATGGCTGTGTTCTGGAAAAGAACCAACGAGGCGGTAAATTTCGACTCATCCACACACCAAAAAACATATCATGTCACTATCTATTCTTACAAGCTTTTGTTTTTACAGTGAAATCTTCTGTCTGCCCTGTAGGTGAGGGTGTGTTTATTTGTGTTGGGTGTCTTATTTGTACAGTATTTGTTTGAGAACATTGAGAAAGAGACAGAGAGGGAAAATTTGTAGATGATTTAGTGTCACATATCAGCAGAAATTATCTGTAAACAACTCTTTCACTTGAAGCAGAGAGAGAGAGTGATATGAACAGAGTGAAGCAGCTCTGGAATGGGGCAGGGAAGATAAACACCGCCTTGGCTTGTGAGTTCTGCGCCTGGGGGTAGAAGATCAGATGACCTAATACGTCTTGACTTTTTTGAAAGTCTGCTTTATGAAGTGGTGCATAACTTTACAAGGTAAAATCTTCAAAGGAAATATATGGTGACACACTGAAAAGTGACACATTTGAAAAACACATGTGACACAAAAGTGACACATTTATATCAGTAGTGACAAAATGACTTTTTTGACACTTAGATTTATAACACTGTTATGAAGAATCATTCTTATGTAACATTTATATAATGTCAGAAAAGCTAGCTCATTTACATATCTCCACCCTTTCAATTCACTGCAGTTTGGCCCCACCCATTCATACTGCATTTTTTCAGAAGTGTGAAATCACACTCATTTACATTTGTCTGCCCATTCACAGACCGCACTATAGCCCTGCCTGCTAAGATACTGCCGTTCTGAGAAGGGTTTCAGCTCTGAGTGCCTTGTGAATGAGTAATACAGGGGAACCTATCAGAACAGAGCTTTTATATCTTATATTGGTCTTAAAGTGGAGTAACAGAAACTGTCTCTATAAATGTAAGAGACAGAAAAATAGAGGCTAGAAAATATTTTGTCTCCTTGGAACTATAAGGTTCTGTCTGACATTTTTATTAAAATGTAGACTCTTTATCTAGAAAACAGAAAGTTTCTCCATATATCTCAATGTCACTATAAAGAATTTAAGGTCCACTATCTCAAAATGGGGGACAAGTTGTGTAGAAAATGAATAATGCCATTTTTCCCATAATACCATATATGTTTTATAAACAAAATTATGGGAGGAAAATAAAATACATTTAATTGAATATACATACCAGTGTTGATTTAAGAGTGGAAAAATAGTTGTTTATGAGCCTTTTAGCTCTTAAAACCCAAGATCCACACTTTGAACATAGTTACATGCTGTTTCCTAGGCTTCATATCTCAGGATCAATTATCAGTGAGCAATCAAGCTTGGAAAACAACTAAAATTCAGTAAATTCCAACTGAATTAAATCCCAGTTTAAATGCCAAAGGAGGTTCCAGTGCATGTTTACTGTTCTGTCCACATGTACATGATTAACCTGCATGCAGACTCTGACTGATCAGTGAGAGTGGTGGGCCCTCACTAACCAGGATATTGGGTTATAAATGAAAATGAGAAATTTCAGAATAAAAGTCCTGAGAATGGATAATACTGATACATAAATAAATAACAGAAATCAAAAACGACTTTCAGGTTGTTTTTTTATTTTATTGATCTACTTATTGTTATAAATGTCATTGTTAGTCTAATCATCACAAATAACTCATCAAAATAACTGCATTGAAAAAACTAACAAAAAAGAAACATAAACTGGAAGTTTCTGCAAATACTTTTTAAAACTATGACCAAATTTTTATGTTTGGAATGTGTGACTCTCTTCTATAAACACTTTTTCTTTTTTGGCAAATTAAAGTATATCAAACTACAAAAACATTGGTCAAGAGTTCTAAAGTATAAAAGTTTAACACAGCATGTGTTTAACACAGCCTGTTGACCAAAAAGGCCAGATCCATAATCCAGTTGAGGTTCGAGAGCTCGGGATAGTCCTTGTCGTTCTCTTCCATTAATCATTTCACTGCATCCAACAGCTGAAAGAAGCGAGAGAGTAGCTGACCCTTTGACCCCCCTCACAGTGCAGTGCAGCAGGGCAGCAGGAAGCCCTCGGTCCAGCTCAGCGATGAGATTCGTTAAGCACGTTCAGTCAGCCTTTTCTTGGCCTCCACAGTTCCCCTGAACTGAACAACTAAAACTCAAGCTAAAAACATCTTATCTTTTTATAGTAGCTCCCTGTGAACATTCTCAAGAAATGCTTTTTTAGATGTTTCTCAAAAACCTCAAAGCCCCTGAGTAGGCATTTATCCTTGAGTTAAAATATACTGACCAATGAGACAAGCATGACCCAGCAATACTGAATTAAACAGTGGTGTACCCACTTCCTTTAACAATAACAAGTTCCTTTGTGTGACCCCATACACATTTACCTTACTGATCTGTTTGCTGAGTTCAGTAATGATTCATCACCATACGCTCATACTTCCTCCCTCCCTCCCTCCCTCATTCACCCAGATGTTGACTTGATCAGTCACTGTCTCTGGCTCTCTCCTCTACCTTTGTGGAGTGGGCTGACCAGTTGACTAACCAGAATGTCTGGAGATTATTGTCAGGAAATGTTTTAGGAGGAGATGTTTAGCTATAAGGCATGTAAGACTAACACAGTTTGCGGTAGTGATGTGTGAGAGAGAAAGAAAAGTAATTACTAAGGCTGTCATCAGCTCACTCATACCGTCATTAAACCACAGGCCACAGATGCTCCTATTCCATTGGAACATCTAATCTGCTCTCCTGCTGGAATGTCAGAAATGCGAAAGGAGACACTCTGAGAAAGTTCTGAACTGAGCTTTAACTCCTAATTATTACAGAATGCAGGTTCTGAGATGGTATGATCTGTTCAATTCAGGTTACACTTCAATACATGCCGATTTCTAGGCTTCATATCTCAGAATGGGAAACAGATCAAATTCACTGGTTTCCAACTGAATTAAATCCCAGTTTAAATCTTTTAAATGTTAATGACACTAACCCAGATATATACTTGCATTGTTGCATGTTTTCTTTGTACAATTTCTCAGAAAGATTCTAACTGACTCCTCACAATTTCTGAGACCAGATGGATGCACGCTTCATTTTCTCACTTTTATAACGTGCCTTACATAGAGCTGCACCCAGAAGGAATCACCTGACAGGAGTGAAACTTAGTGGGTTGGTTTGACATTGTGAGACGTGCAAATAATTCAAGTTTGACACTTGACCTCACATTCCATTCTGACTCATGCTGTTGTGTTTGTAGCATCCTTTGCAAGCTAAGAATACCTCGGAGAAGAGGTCTTAAGTCATTTAAGAAGTTGGAAGCAGTTGCAGGGCTCCAGGAAGCAGGATGGTCTCATTGAGACTGCAAAGGTGTTGTGACAGACTGTTATGGGGTAGAGTGGAGATGACCAATGAAGCTGTGTGTGGAGGCACTATGGCCCCAGTTCCAGACGACCTGGTGTCATGGTGTGGGGTGCAATTTTGGACAGTGCCAGATCATTTGAAAATATTCAAGCTTCATGGGATGGATTATCACAGGACACCATTAGGAACCTCTACAGCTCATTCTGAGACATGTAGCATGTTTCATTATACCCTCACTTGACATCTGTATGTCAAGCTCAATAAGAATTGCCCACCACGTCCAGAAGACCTGGTTTCATGTTGTGGGGTGTAATTTTGGACAATGCCAGATCATGGAAGCTACCCACCCATTTTGATAGTATTGTCTTTCCATTACATTGCTTAATACCAATACTAACCAATAGCTTGTGATTTTCATCACACCATCTTTAATTCAAATGGTAATAAAGTACTCTGAGCCCTGACAAGAACAGTAAAATACTGAACACAGGAACTTGTTAGTTTACCCTTTAACCATTATAACATATATAGTGTTTGGGGCAACACCTCAAAAAACCTTATTCAGGTGTCAGGGTCATTATTCACAAAGCCGTTCTTCCAGAAATGCTAAATAACCCCAAGCTACAAAAGGCATAAGCATGTTCATCTGTGATCTGCAGCTCAAACAAACTTCTCTAAAGTCAGCAGAAAAGTTTTATAACTTACGCAACACACTGCCGTTTATCTGTTCCAATTTTGTCTAAATCATTCTAATCGACATACAGTTCATGTAGCACGTTGAGACTTATACCTTTAATTACTGACAGACAGATGCATGTTAATTATTTTTTACAGCCTGAACTGCCTGGGTTGCATTCTTGTAGAGACATGAGAATCAAAGTGTCTGTCTAAGTATGTGTGAGAATGACAGACAGAGATTGGCACACGCATGGACGAGAAAATGATTTTACTTGAATTTTCCATGCTGTGTGAAAGCCAGAGATCGAAAGTCTTCAAATTTCAATTCAAGTCAAAACAGCCATTAAAGAGTAAATGCACCTCACTAGGGAGGCCCAAGAATGTCCTGAGAAGGGCACTGGAAACCTTCAAACTTGGGACTTGAAGGTTGTTTGTGTGATCCCCTGGACTGGCAGGAAGTTGGAGTAGCGACAGTGAAGGAACAGTGCATTCTTATCATTGACAACTAAGTTGCTCTTGAGCAAGACATCACCAAATACTCCCCAGGCACTGAAATGAGTGCCCACCACATTCCTGTGAGTATATGTGTTCACTAGCATAGATGGGAGTTGTGTGGGAGTGGGTTAAATATAAAATTAAAAAAGTGCATTTTTTTTTCTGAAGGAAGCACAGCATGGTTTCATGGCTTAAGTGGTTTCCACTTCTAGACAGTTGCTAGTTTTTTGCTATGTGGTCCCTAGTGTACATCTGTTTTTTCTAGATGGTTGCTATGTAGTTGCAAGGAGGTTGCAGTGGCGGTGCTATGTGGTTGCTGTGGAGTGGCTTAACGGATGATCACTACAGTATTCCTGGTAGTTGCTATGGTGTTTATAAGCAGTTACTAGATGCGTGCTCTAGTTTTGCTAGGTAGTTACTTTGGTATTGCTAGGTGTTTGCTATGGAGATAATTTGTGGTTGCTAAGCAGTTGCTATGGTGTTGCTAAGAAGTCTCTACAGTACCCAGTGTTGTTGGTTGGGGGTTATCATTGTACTGTATTGCGCATATTAAGAATGCACTAATTCTTTGCACCCCATTCATTCCTATTGCAATGTGTGTGTTTCTAGGGAGCTTTCTGGGGGTTGATGGTAGGGCTGGCTGTTGGGGTCACACGGATGGTTTTGGAGTTTGCATTCCCACCCCCTCGCTGTGATGTGTTTGACCCAGCCCCTTCCATCCTAAGGAGTGTCCACTATTTGCACTTCGCCATCATCCTCTGTCTCCTTACAGTCATTGTCGTTGTCGTGGTCAGCCTCCTCACCCCTCCGCCCACTGAGGAACAGGTATGGCCGGCTCCCAAGTTCCCAGTCAGGAAATGTCCTTTTGGACCAATATTCTCAAAGTGGGTTCAGGGTTCCTGACTCCAGGAAACTTGAGAACCCTTTGATTTTTCTATTATAGAATATTTACACTTTCTACTGAAGAATCATATTTTGCTATTATACATGTTGTTGTCTTTTAGACACATAATCTGACCTGGTGGACCATAAAGAACAACGCTGACAGAGATATACCACTGCAGAAAATATCTACACTCAGTCGCAGAACAGAAGGTATGGTACACACAACTGTCCTCATACCTCATGGCCCAGTCTGAAAGTGTATAAGAAGGGAGTACTATTTATAGAAGTGCAGTCTTAACAGAGGTTTCTGTATAGTTCTGTACTTCGGTATCGGAAAATTGTTCCTTGACTCTGAACCCTTTTTGGTGTGATCTGCAAGAGAACCATTCTATACAGAATCATAGTTTTCCCAAGAGCCACCTTTTATAAATGGTTTCTCCACAAGAAATGATTTGTTGTGTAAAATTGATTTAGTGTTTCTTCTAAGAATTGTGCTTAGGCCTCATTCACACATATCCAGATACTTTTTAAAAACCTTTTTGGCTGCCTATCCACAACAGGAAGTTTGAAAACTCTGTTGTCAGTGTGTGGACTCAGACTTGTAAAAATGTACCAGAAGTTCACTCTGCCGTATCAGAGGTACATGTGTGATTTAGAGACAGTGGTGTTGCCACAGCAATACAAAAAAAACCCAAAACTCAGCCTTGAACCATATTTAGGTCTATATTGGATGTTACACCTCCTAAGGATATGAAATTATCACATAAACATTTTAAAGTCACTTTGTATATCATTATTTTACTTCCAAAAGTCTAACACAGTGATTTATGCATACAAATATCTTGTCTATACTTTAACTGGAATCATTATCTGATGTGGTGCTTTTAGCATCTGGAAATATCCTAAAACTACTATTTAATTTAGGCAGATATACCTGTAAATACACACTAAAGCACACTTAGATAAGGTAGCACAACTTGGTGGAGTCAGTGGCCTCAGTTAAGGTGATTAATTAGTCACATACTGTATTGTTGCTGTCCAACATGTATAAAAAAAATAGTGAAAGCAAAAGCATTCTTAACTTTGAATGGATTTTAATGTAAAATAAAGGCTTAGGTTTAATTCATCCAGACTTCTTTACATAGTATATTATTATTAGTTTATTTGATGCATGTGTAAATATATATTTGTATATATATTTACACACATGCATCATATAAACTAATAATAATAAAATACAAATCAGAAAATAAATAAATAAAAAATAAAATACACTATATCCTAGTATCTCTTGTTCTAAAGAATCACACCAGATACCAAACTGGCTGTATTTGGAGAAAATTATTTTTTTGTTGTGAGATGGAACATGAACTTACTTTTGGGTCCAACAGAAACATTAAGAACTGGTTCCTTCTTTCGCAAGACTCTCCAGTTTCTTTATCTTGTTGTTTTTCTAATTTACAGGGTGTGAGTCTATGCGCAGGGGGAAGTGTGTACGTGCCGTCGGGTTCTGTAGTCCTCGGCCTAAACGAAGTGCACAAGGGACGCCACCTCCCATCATTCATAACACCAGAGAAGACCCCTTTTGGTCACGCTTCTGTTGTGTCAATGCAATTATTCTCATGTGTGTGAACATCTTCTTTTATGCATACTATGCTTAGCAGCAAAACCCAGCACCAGATCTCAAGTTCTCTTTGTAGAACTTCACATCGTTTTCTGTTGTTTGCCCTCCCTTAGAGGTGTTCTCAGAGAACACTGCTCACATTTATTTTGCAACAAATCTCTGAATAGTAAGCAAGATAATTCGATTAACTTCACTCAGACAAGTTACACCAATCAATGCATTCAACTGTGCATCTCCTAGCTGTAAAAGAGTAAAGGTGTCTTCACACTGAAAACAAAACCTCATGACCTCATTGGGAAGTTTCAGGGCAATACACTAGTTCAGGTTTCATTGTATGGCACAGTGGAAATTCAAATTCCACTCTTTATTGGACTTCCAGTCAAAATGACAGTTAGAGAAAATCAGAACGTACATCAGAAAATCCCACCTCGGCTTCAGCAACTAACTCTAATATTGAATGTTTGAGTGTTTAGACCATCCACTGTTATGTTTATTACAGCTTCGCTTATTTAATGGAGATTCTCTTTCAGTGTTTCTTAATGGATATTTTCCTCCCTCACCTGCGCAAGATCCAAAACCTGAAGGAAGCATTTCATATGTTAAACATGGTGGTGGGGATGTTCTGAAACCTACAGGGAGATTTTCCTGCACATCCCAAGTTTAGATTAGAAGATTAGACAATTTTCTGCTTCTTGTCATCCAAGTCCTCTCCAACACATTTACCAATGTTGATGTCTGCACTTGAAGGGGGCCAGTCAATTATTCTGAGAATTCAGTTTCAGCAGTTTAATTTATCTGTTTGCCTTTTCATTAAGATCTACACTTTGGGGCCAGTTACATGCATTTTCTAGGCTTCATATCTCAGGATTAGAGTAACCAACAGACATTATACACATATCATAATAGTGCATGCTTACTACTCTGTTTAACTCTGTTTATTTGCTTTATGTAATTTTTTTTATCAAAACATGGTGAAATTCTTACAGATATTTATATTTTGCTACTTGTTACATCTCAATTGAACCCAAACAACCACATCTGCCATGTCTATAAAGTTCATCAAACTGCAAAACTATCCCACAAAATTGGCCTAGGGTTCTAAAGCTTAATCAGCTCCACATTCTTTAAGACTCATATTATAGTCTTGCAGTGTTGTTTTCAGATCTGAAACAAAGTGAAGCTTGATTTTCTCCTCTCTTAAATTTGTTTAGTCATTGTGAGGAAGCTTTGGAGGTATACAGGGTCTTGCATGGTTGTTCCATTTTAATCACTGCTTCAGCTCCAGTTTGGAAGCTCCTTGTTTTCCTGACTTTTTTTTTCCTCAGCCTTGTTTCATGAAAAATGACTTTGAATGCTATTTTGACTGGAAACAGTCAAATAATTGAATAAAGAAAGGTGGTGTCTGAGTTTGCCACAGTACTCCACTCTCATATTGGATGCTGCCAAACCCATTACCTGTGGTTACAGTCAATATAAAGGTTTTCCAGACCTGTGGAACATATTATACAACCAATAATGGATATCAAGAACTTTTTCAATACAGGAATGATTTTCCAGCTCTTTAAAAACTCTGTAGATCTCCATATGAATCTCTGTAGGTCAGAAAGGCCTGATGAATGACATTAGCAGTATTGGTTGGAATACACTGTAAAAAGTGGTTTGTTCATTTCACCTAAAAATGACTTCATGTGGTAACAGCACTTTTTTTTTAGGTTGAACAAACAGTTTAGGTCCATTTACAGTGTAGGTCCATTTCAAAACAGCAAGACTAACCAAATTCTACCTTGAGATCATCCAAACATAATAACTGCTTACCAAGGCAACTGTTATTTTTCTATATTATAATGAAGGCTTAAAGTGTTCAAAACAAGTAAAAACCCAGGTAAAAATAAATCATGTTAAAATAATTTAAATGCAATTAAATAAAGCAGGTAAAAACATGTAAATCTAAAAAAAAGGAACCAATGAACACATTAGTGCTTTCCCCATAATGATATAATGTTATTGTTTTAATAAACAGATATATGTATATAATTTGGTCTTAACTGAGTGAGGAACATACATACTTAGATTCTAGATTTAACTGGGTGAATGTGACAAACTCCAAGGTAGTGTATAATTATTTTTGGGTACACTCAGTAAGAGTGACTTAGTAAGAAACAATAGTGAACCCCTTTATGGTGCTATAAAATAATATTATAAAAGAGAACTATTAAAAGAGAACTGTAAATTCAAAATTTTCCACCAGAATAAAAAAACGATTTAAACATCCAAACTGTCATGGTTGATAAAAGAACCATTGTGTTTACTTAAGAACCTTTGAAGAACTCTTTAGAAGAGTGAAACATTGGCAAAAAGACACACATTAATAGACAAAAAATACAATATTTAAATAAATAACCCAATATCACTGTAATGTCACACATTTAAAGAAGTAAAGTAAATCAGAATGTGATCAGGGCCTGATTAAACATTAAAGAGCAACACTAGCAGCCTTTTAGCCCTGCCACTTTTCTCCATACTTATTTAGGGTTCTGTATGAGTAGCTGCTGGTTGTCATGATGTAAATATGAACAGGTAATTTTGCCAATGTTGCAAAACATTTCTAAATGTTCCACTCATCATACATTTCTACCAAGGCATTAGCGTGCCAGCTATAGGTATCATTCCAAAAACACTAGCATGGTGTTAGCATGCGGGCTCCGGGTCTTGTCCAGAATATACATCACTACTGCTGTATAAGCACGCCTGCTACAGGTCTCATCCAGAATTGGTACACAGTGTCAGTATACTGGCGACAGGCCAGTGTGTCATATATCACTACAGGGGCATAATCATGCCAGCTATGGGTTTTGTGCACAATTGGTATACAGCATTAGAATGCTTGCATTAGAACTGCTGCATCTGTTCAATACAACTGATGACATTGCCACTCAAATACATCAAAATACATTTCATTGAAAGTTTCCAAACACCCAAGGCAATGGGCAAGCTAGCTACCTTTCACCAAAATAAGGTTATTAATGTTAATGATCATGGTCACAATGGAGCAGGGGAGCTTTGTCCATTACTGTAGAAACAGAATGAGTTTAACTTTCCACCCACTCTGAGGTAAAACCCCTGTTTCTGCCAACAAGGTAGTTACATGCTGTTTTATAGGCATCAGAATTCAGAATCAGGGTAACCTACAAACAAGTAAGATAAAAGATTTATCCTGTCTAACTATGGTCTCATCATTATGTGATGAATTATTAGTGAGTAATCCAGCTATTAAAACAGCTCAAATTCACTTGTTTCCAACTGAATTAAATCCCAAAGGAGATTCCAGTGCATGTTTACTGCTCTATAAAACAAAGCACCTCCTCCCAACTACAGCTAAACTACAATTACCATAATGCAATGCATTCCAAACCCTCAACCCCAAATTTGAGTGGCCTAGTATCACCTGAAAATAATAATATCAATATCAAAATGTGTGACTCTCTCCTATAAATACTTTCATGGTGAATAAATGTACAAAATGTAAATTACAAAAACATCCCACAAAATTGGTCTATGGTTCTAAAGGTTATAATTGAATGACATCCAAAAAAATATTTGGATTCTTAACTGTATGTATGCTTGGTTGAATGGTTCTTTGCACTGGTGGAAGAAAACTATATAGAACTACAGCACCACGAAGGATTCTGCTATTGATTATGAAGCCTTTATCTGTACAATAATGAGCTATTTTTACTTGCAATATAATTTGATTACACTTATTTTACCTTTAAATAATGAAAGTAACACATAGAATCTGCTGAGTTTCCATGTATGTTAGTTATACTGTCTTGGAACCATTCCATTGCCCAGAATAATAATAAGTAATTATTATATTTGTCAAAAATAACTATGCATTGGTGTGTCCAACAAAGTAGGCAGAATACAATGAAAAGCTCTTTTACTGAAAATCTTTATTAGATATGAGTGTTTTTGTATGAATGTTCTGTTTGTTATGTCTGAGTTTGACATAATTGTGGTACAAATGATGAAAAACAAACAGATTAAAAATCATTGGGCAAAGAGTAATCCAGGTGTTTTAATTCTGTCTGGGTGGGATGTGTGTTTCTGCAAAGCTCACAAAGAAACACTGTCAGCTAATGGCAGATGGGGCCATTTGATTGACATTTCTAGGTCTTTTCATGTACTGCTCCACACTTCAGTAGGAATTCAAAAAGGATCTGCATTCCAGACCAAAAAAGTGTGTATATTGCTATACTATATATAAAAATGTATTGTGGTCTGCCTTTACAATATACCTCTACAATCTGAGTCATTTCTGAACCAAAAATAAATTGGTTTGTTAACTGACTAATTTCAAAGTAGATATAAAATTTGTTAACGCCAATTGATATGCTGACTTTTATACCTTGTAACCTGAAATTACAAAAAAGAAAAGAAAAAAAGTTAGTGTAAACACACTCATCAGAAACTAGTTGCACCCAGGAGAAATCTGTAATGCACAACTGCAATGGTGTTGTGCCAGACTGTCATGGAGTCACTCAGAGTGGCAGTGGGTCATCTTCAGTGATGAAATCATTTTTGTCATGCAGACGACCAGTGAACCTGTGGGAGGCACGGATGTCAGTGCCAAGATCAGTGGTTTCTTGTCACACCTCACAGATCCAGAATGCCTGGTGTCATAGCTTGGGGTGCTATTTTGTACGCTGACAGATCACCTTTGGTCTTCATTACAGGCTTTGACAAGCCAATGGTGTGTTAATGATGTCCTGCAACCAGTGGCCCTACTTTTTTTAAAAAACATACTCCGGTGCACTAATTGGACAACACTCGTCCACATACTGTTGTCATCTCAAGAGCTCGTTTTGAAGATACAGATACTATGCCATGGCCGTACTATTTGCATTGCCAGACTTATACCTGATTGAAAATGCATGGGATACTATTGAATGCGCTATCAACACTCCGCCCCTACCACAAAATCTGCAGGAACTGTAGAATATTCTACAGAGAATATTCAAGCTGCGAGGGATGGATTATCACAGGACACCATTAGGAACCTCTACAACTCCATTCTGAGAAGTCTGGCATGTTGCGTTATACCCTACACCATACTGAGAGACACTTCTACCGTATGTAGTTCAATAATTATTGCCCATATTTTTAATCATGTATTGTTCCTGTATCCTTTATCTTCCTTCCCAATACAATTGCAATCCAACACTTCCTTCTGGGTGCAACTATGCGTGCAACACTTTTTCTGATGATGAATGTCTGTGTAAAATAAGGACTTTGCTGCTGTATTAGCACTTACACTAACTCAGTGTCTTTAAGTCATAAATCAGAGTCTGTCGTTTCAATTCGCATGTATTAAAACTTTCATTAGCAAGTAGATTGTCATCTAATCCTGGGCACCAGAGTGGGCAGCGTGAATAAAACACTTTGTTTAGCATGTGGTAAGCATTGTAGTAATATGGCATTGTAATTACTATAACTATAAGGTATAATTTCTATAACTGTATAGTTATAATAACAATAAGAATAATGATATTAACTTTGTACCTTTATTAAGAGCTCATAATTCTTTTACTACTGAACATCGCTACCTTCATAGAACACAATTGCATTACTTAGCATATAAACATACACTTTCATCCAACACTGAAGAAATAGTGCTTTGAATTTGCAAATAATATTCATTGAATACACCTGAATACTTTATGAGGTGTTGTCTTGTGAGTGAGCTTAAACACTGGCCAGCAAACAAACCCTACCATCAGCTTGAAACAAATGGTGCCATCACTCATTGGACCACATCACATGCTGCCAGTCCTATAGGTTCCAGTCTGCAACATCGCAACAATCAGGTGATGTGTTGTGTCCGATGTGACGTTAAGAGACGGTCTGGTGGGTCTTCTGCCCCCATATCCCGTGGAAGCTAAAGAACACTGCACTGACCTGAGAAAAATGAATGTGGTGCTCCTGCATTGAATGGGGATGTGATTTCTGCCAGAGTTGCTTTTCTGTTTACACAGACAATTCTAGCCAAGCACCAACAGGTACGATCATTAAGCACCCTTTATATTCCCATTATGATATATTCCCAGTACACACTTGAGACTGTGGATCAAGGAATGTTAAATTCATTAGGATTTCATTAGTATTCAAATAGGATGTGTTCTAGCTCAGTCAAAAGTTGGCTTTGGCTTTTAGTATTGAAGTACCAATAAGTATATCAAATGATATTTTTTATATATATGATCTAAATTCAAAGTAACATTTGAAATACATATAGGTGTTTGTTGTAAAGAAAAATGTAAGTACTTAAAGTAATATAATATGTGCTATATATAATAGTAATGTGATATACTGTTATTTTACAGTTATTTAAGTTGGACTAATTTGTTTTTGGCTTTGAAACTATTAAAACAGTTTAAAATAAGTTAATAGGAGCCACATTCGGCCCATGAATTATCCTCTTTCAGCTACACAGCAGTCTATTTACTGATGAAATCCAAAAGGGAAAAGCAAAAGTCAGCAAAGTACCCCCTTCAACAAACCAGTCAGCTTTTTTGGTTAAAGATAAAGTCCCACACTTCAACAAAAAGGTCCAATCAACTGGGTGATTTCAAATACAATCCTGCCCATTAACAAAAACATCCAATCAGCTTGCTGGTTACTAATACATTCCAAACAGTAACCAGAACAAGATGAAAAATCTAATATTTTGTGCATGATTGAGCCAAATGCTTTTTTTGAAACATTAATTGAGTTTCCAGTATTTTGGTCTCTTCATTCAAAGAGAGAGGAGACTTAGTTTAACCAAGTTTTAACAACTTAACTAAACCTCAGTTGTTAATAATGAGATATTTTTATACACTCAGATAAATAAAACAGCCATAAACAATAGGGGATGGAAACACCATTTTTCATTTCTAGCTGAGCTGTGCATGTATAAAATATTACAAAATGAATGAAATTCTTTGATAATTTAGCAAAAATGAATGAATGCATAAATAAATAAAGAAATAAATAGATAAACAAAACTAAACTGGGTTGTTACTTTGCTCTCCTACATTAATTTTTCTTTAAATATATTTACATACACTCACTAGATACCTCCACATTGCTGGTGTACAGGTCGTGATTGTAGCTCATCTGTTGATTCATAAGATCAGAAACTGACCACTGATGAACTGAGTACAGGTGGGCTGATAAGTGCATGTTTGACAAGAACTGCAGTGCATGCTCTGGATTTCCAGTACAATTGTAAGAATGAAGCATAAAGCTGAATTTAGACCTAAAGCTTTGAAATGTTAGTGATATATGGGCTGGACATATTCTGGTGGGAAGACACCAACTCTTCCACGGCAACGCCCCTTCCAGCACTGAGCATCTGAGCAGTCTAGCAGGTCAATAACATCCCCACGAAGGAAGCGCAGCTGGCTCACATGATGAGGAGTAAAGTCAAAGAGGGCATGGGCATGGCGTGGTCTCTGAAAAAAATACCATACAGCAAGCAATTTGGTAAGTCTTCTGGTGAACTGGCAACAAACAATTTAGACCAATATACATCCTCCTAGGACCTGGTGTCCACATGTGTGGCGTCCACACAAAGACCTGACTCTATGTGGCATGCCACAGAAGAACATCATACAGTTCCTTGAATTTCGAATGGACCTTCTTGGCTCAGCATGCCAATGACAGCTCTGACTTTTCAGAACAGGATGACCCAGATGTTTTAGTCCAAGGGGAAAAAAATGCTGCTATGTTCAGCCACAAAATAAATGTTTTACTAATTATGACTTCATTGTGTTCTATGATATATATATGAAATATAAAACTAAAGTCCTCATATGTGGACATCATTTTCTCAGAATCTACATCACGTAAAAAGCTAATTCTTTGTTTTTACACTAATCAGGTGCCAATCAGTGTATAAAAATGCATGCCATGCAAGAGTTCGGGTCTCAGGAGGTTAAATATATATATATATCAATGTAAAAATCTATATTTAAATGTACACACACACACACACACACACACACACACACACACACACACACACACACACACACATACACACACACACACACACATATATATATATATTGGTCATAAAGGTTATATAAATAAGTTAGGGTCAGGTCAAGTATAGTTCATACAGGTCAAATTAAAAATCAAAAACCTGTGTGTGTGTATGTGTGCATTTTCTCACAGCTAGCAATCTCTCAGGTTCTCGCAAGAAGACAGTTCTCTCTTTGGCGATGCTGTTGATTCTGTAGAAATCCACCAACTGATTCAGCGAGCTGAATACCTCGTCCCATACAAAGTACTGGCCTAATCCGTCCTTTAGAACCTTGAAGTGCTGCACATGGTCACCATAACTGCAGAAAACATGGGCATGTAGATGGCACAGAGATGGAGAAAGAGAGAGATTGTTTACCACAGAGGTAATGAGAAGAATGTGGCACACCTGATTACCTGATTGTATCTGTATTTTATCTGGAGAACAAAATTTGTCTATTGTGAGAAATGATCAAGGGTTTGGCTCAGCACATGGTCTGCCAACTTGGCTAGCTGCATTATGTCCTTGAGTACTGTAGACTCGAACACACACACACACACACACACACACACACACACACACACACAAAATGACTTTGATTAAATTCTTTGGAATTGCTCTGTGCTTGGAAGGTGTACATAAAACCACAGAAGATAATTAATCTGAAGGCAGGTTTCAACCAATCATTCATCTTCTTGTCTGCTTTTTCAGGGTCATTTTGAGTCAAGGTGGCATGGTGGCACCACAGGTATTTTGGTGTCTTTGTCTTTGAGGAGTTTGGTGAGTTCTCCCAATGTCTGTACAAGGTACTGCACGCTTACTACAGGATACACACAAGATACAGGATACAATACAAGATAATGACAAGACTGACTGACTGACTGAAGTCACATGCCATGTCTATTTTTGGGAGAACACACATGCATGGGGACTGGGGAATAAACCAATAACCCCAGGCCCCAGAGCTGTGTGACACATGCTTAACTACATGGAATGTTCGTTTTTTTTTACAAGATCTCCAACCTTGATTAGCAAGTCAGGCCTGAGGGGGTGACACCAACTGTACGACACAACCTAAAGCTTTTGGAATGGCCTTCACACTTCACGGACCTAAAGAGGTCAAAAATTGTATTGTCAACTGTTTACATTGGAGGAACCTGAAAACAGAACATTTGTGACAAGCAAGAAAGACAACCAAAAAGTACCTCACAACCAAAGGCCCTCTGTGAAGAAGGGTGGAAAAAAATGTAGTTACAATTCAGCTACAAATAGTCAAGGCAAGGAGGAGTTAGTCTACAGAGCCCAGAATCAGTGAGGTATCCAAATGTCTGAAAAGGCTGTATTAATTATAAAAAAAAATGTTATAAAACATAGACTATCTGTGCTTTAAAATGTTCTAATGTCTTTCATTAGCTATTACATTAACTATGCTGTGCTTACTACTTCTCTATGTAAGAAAAACAAAGGGTGTCCAAACCTCTCATAAGACAGGAACTAGTAATTTTGTACCATGACTTTTGCCATAGAAGCTAAGGAATGGTGCACTGAGCAGTGCGATATGTGTGAGAGGCTACTGCACTGATTGTGGACAATCTGCAAGTGATATCTGCAAGAGTCACTTTTCTTGTCCATATCCCATATCGCTGATCACAATCACTGCCCACTGTGATTGGTAATGCTTTCTTTGATGTATTCACATTACAGACGCAACACTGTGAATTGAGAAACGTTAAATGCCCACACAGCTTCAGAAATGGAATGTCCCCTCCATCTGGCACACAGTATCATGCCTCACTTCAACTCAAGCTAGATCACGTATGCCTCCTTCTCCTTTCCATGAGTAAGCAGGCCAGTGTTCAACCTCACTCACAAAATATATATATAAACATGGGACATATGCCACATGAAGTACCTTTGACATAACCCTCAAGTCAAGACATTATATAAAAACCTGTATGTGTGTGTGTGTGTGTGTGTGTGTGTGTGTGTGTATGTGTGTGTGTGTGTGAAAGTGACTCACACTGCATTCTATTAGATTTAATCTTTTTCAGGACATACTAAAGCTCAGATACATGTACAGATATGCACAACACACCCTTTTCCAGCATAATCTGTTTCATCACCTACTAACCACACCCCGCCACACCTGACACACAGTTCTCTCTCTCTCTCTCTCTCTCTCTCTCTCTCTCTCTCTCTCACACACACACACACACACACACACACACACACACACACACACACACACACACACACAAACAATGCCATTCTGCTTGTTCAAACTGAGAGAGGAACTGCCATTAAATGTTTTTGTGTGAGTGAGAGGGAGAGGTAAAGATAAAGGGAGAGAGAGAGAGAGAGAGAGAGAGAGAGAGAGCGAGAGAGAGAGAGAGGTTGCAATCTCTACCTTGCTTTCTCCTAATTATCAGGTCTGGCTTGTGTGTTTGTATTAGCTCTGTGCTTTAGCGCAGATTGATATTACTGTTGTAGTTTTACGCACATAATACAGTAATATAGTAAATATGGTACCATTACTCAAAGGTGCTATTGAAATGACAAATGACATTTAAACCAGACAACTGGACAGACATTCTGAATACCAGACTGGGTGAAAACTGGATAGGGTTAGTGTAACCAAGCTGGAGCTGGTTAAACAGCATGACCAAGCTGTTTGACCAAGCATCATCAAGTAGGTTAACCAGCAGGAAAAACTGGTTGACCAGCATCACCAAGTTGGTCAACCAAAATGAGGTAAAAATTCTTTGCAAGATGTAATTAATAGAAATGCAAAACATTATGCGAGACTGTGAAATAACAGCTGGTTTTTCCTCATTTGGTTGTAATAATGTCAATTATGACTTTTAGGGTTTCCTCTAACCATCTCTGACATCAGCTGGAAGAAAGATTTTCCCACTTCTCATTACAGAATTCTTTCAGCTATGTGATGTTTCAGTGTCAGTCGTTGTACATTTCCTCAAGCCCCTCTCATACAATAAAGATTTCACAGTGGTTTCTATGATGGGGAGCTCTCAAGGCCCTTCTGCAGCAAAGCAACCCTAAACCATGACCCTTCCACCTTCCACCGTGTTATGGCTGATCAGTGTATTGTCAGTCTAGTCATCTGTTACAGTCAGTTTGAGTTATTGCCACACTGCAGGTGTTTCAGTGCATTCCTTATTAATTATAAGGTAAACACCAGGTGGGTCCAGACTTTGGGGTGTAATGTCTAAGTTGAACCAGTGCATTTCACAGAGACGGTACCTGAGTCAGACACCATCATTCAGCAGAAGCAGAAGCAGTTCCAGTTACATAGGTGACTCAACCTCTTGGACAAATTCCACCCTCACAGTTTTCTGTAGCAGTAGGTGCAACTGTTTCAGTGGGATTGGGAGGTAATCCCTTAAAGATTTACTGGCCTGAAAGTATTATGTTTAAGGTAAAATGTAACATAGCATTGCTTTAAATATTAGGAGTGAGAAATTGAAGGCTGGGTTGACTGTATAAGGGGTTCAGGAGTTTAAACATATTCTAAAGGGTTTAACTGGGCTAAAATAGGCTCAAGAAATTCATTCAAATGAGACAAACCACCTCTACCTTAGCATGTATAAATTTCACTAAACAACCAGCTTGGTTTAAAGCTTCGCTGTCAGTCGTCCTGGAATTTCATCAAAGCATAGAAAACAAAATGACCCAACAATCTTAGAGCAGTGGTTTGGCCAAAAATCAGATTTCATAATTTTCATCTGTAGTTGATCAACCACAACATTTGCTGTTTCTGAAGCTCATATAGGTTATTTGACTTTACACTAGAGATACAGTATGAGACTAATGCAGCTAACAATTACATAAAGATGGACAAATGAGTAGACCAATTTCAGTCTAATCCTGGTTTATTTGCCCCAGAACCTTTATTGTAAGTGAATGGATTTGAACTCATATGTAAATTCCAGCTTAACCTTTAAATGTACCACATAATGCATTTATTGAGTATTTAGTATTTTGTAATAGTTGTTTTTGCCATTTGTCCAATTTTTCCCACATTGCATGCCCTGCTCTCAATGCTAGGGGGGAGAAATTGTCCACATGTTTCTTCCGAATCATGTGACAATAGCCTACCGCCTCTTTTCGAACTGCTGCCATTTGTATCATTGCCGGGCTTGGAGGAGAACACCGGATTCCCGGATCTGACACAATGCCTGCGTCAACCTGCGTCGTTGTGAGATGTGGGAAGAGCGCCATCTATCCTCTCCCCCCGAAGGAGAGCAAGCCCTCTGGACCCCGGCTGCCGATGGTGAGCAGCATGAACCTGGATTCAAACCAGCAACCCCAGGATCATAGTGGGAGCGCCTTAGCCGGCTACCGCACTCTGGGCCTGTAATAGTTGTTTTATGTATAGTAGTATAGTATAGTAATAGTAAATGTGTGACTTTGGTTGGGGTGAAATATGCGCAGATGTAATTTACACACCCAATAACTTTAAAAAACATTAAGCCCTTCTTTCATTAGTAGATCACAACACGAGACAGCACTGTTGTCCTCTCATTGTGTCCTCTCAGCGCAATGTGCTGTTAGGAAGCTCAGCTTTTCAGCTCTTTGTCTTACTGGTTAAAAAACAAAACAACAATTTTTTTTGAGTGGATGATGGAGAAAAGATTGTGAAAGACTAGCATTAGATTTTATCGAATCACAGATTCCTGTTTGCTTCCCTGGCTTTCATTTTGAAGTTTGAACTATTCTATGGACACTGGCATAAGGAAAAGCCAGGTTCCCATAGTAAACTACATTCCCATATCTGGCAGAGTCTGGAGGTGTTTAGCTGCTCTCCAGTATCAACTGTCACGTTTTACTCTTGCATCTGCTTTGACTAGAGCTTTCAAAAATGTTGGGGATGTAAATATAACCAGTCAAGACTGTACCATAACAGTTTTGGTTTGGAATTGGCCTGTGTTACCGCTCTGCTTTGGTACTAGATATTTTTTTTTGAAGGAGGAACAACAGTATTTGAGATTCATGGTTTGTCACTTGCGTGTACTGAAACCTCAAAATTCAACTATACCAAAATAAATATAGTTTTAAGTATTAGGATACTTTTAAGTAGTATATATATATAATTAAATCAAAATGAATTCCAACAGTTAAGTCTAGCTAAGTCTGCTTATCCATATATGTATATATGTAAAACAAACGTGTACTGGTTACACATGAGGTAAGGGGAAATGTGTGTAAATTAACATTTGCCCCCTAAAGGAAGCACTCTGTGTGCTCACAAATTTTAGTTAACTCCGACATACATTAGCCTGCGGGAGTTTTCCGCTTCCCTAAGCCTTATCTCAATGGAAGCCCCATAGACGGCCCTGAGGAACCCTGTAGTTATCTTTATTGTACATAAATTTACTTTCTCTCTCTTTATCTGACTCTGACTCATTTCTGAGCATTTGACTCACTTAATGCCAGCTCATACAGCAGAACTTGCACAGCAGACAACAGTCAATATTGAGTCAGGACTACTCAGTTGATACCTGCTGATCCACCGTTCAGTCAGTCAGTGTCGCTGATAGAAAATCTCTTTGTTTTATGAAAGCTGTGTCTTTCTTGCTCAATCTGTCACCCAAGCGAGTCTTGACCATAAGCTGACAGCTGAAATCAGTGCTCTTGAAGTCTTTTTATCTCACCCACATTTATTAACTTCATCTTAAAAAACTTAAAAAAGTATTTTGCCAATGACTTTGTCCAAAGCTTGGTGCTGGTCCACAGCGAGTTTTGGCCCGAAATAGAAATGATGTAAATAGAGTATATATATTTGTAATGTGTAACACACTATTTCACACAAACCCACTCACTTTCTCTTACAAAGGCTGTAAGTGTAAGTTATAACTTTGCTGCTGAAGATCTTTGTATGTAGGCTGAATGCAACATTGACCACTAATGCAGAGTTTATGCTCTCAGCATTTGTGAGGATGGCATCTGGAAAATGGAAGTTATTAGGCATTTTTCTCTTTGTGAACAATGTGAAATTAAACTACGCATATTTTATTTACTTTTTTTTTTACTAAATTTGTTTGATTCCAGCTGTTGCAGGTCCTCAGTCCATTGTTCCCAACATTTCAACCTCTCTACCTGCATTTGGAGATGGAAAGGGTTCACCTACTGGTTGTTTTTACAGCAGTTTTTGTAACTGTTGCATTGATAGAAGATCATTACAGAACCATGATGATATCTATGATGATAACTCAGACAACCTCCCACTGGCAGTTATTTCGAATGACTCAGTGTTTTCCCTTCGTCTGCTGTAAAAACCCTGGTCTTTCTTGGTCTTGTGGTACACAAACACTACTCTGGGTTCTCCTTCACAGTTTATTTTCCCCAGATCATAAGAAACTAAGGGATTATCACAGATGTGGAACCAGTCTGGAATCTTGGTGATTTGGCTCTGTCATCACTTCTTCCATCCATCCATCCATCCATTTTCTGAACCGCTTATTCCTGAATAGGGTCACGGGTGAACGCAAGACAGGGCAGTGCGCTAGACAGGGTGCTAATCCATTGTAGGGCGCACACACATTCACACACTAAGGGCCACTTTAGTGTCACCAATTCACCTATCATGCATGTCTTTGGACTGTGGGGGAAACTGGAGTACCCGGAGGAAACCCACGCAAACACGGGGAGAACATTCTGGGAAACTTCCCAGGTCGCCCCACCCAGGTCCTTCTTGCTGTGAGGCAATAGCGCTATCCACTGCGCCACCGTGCCGCCCTCATCACTTCTTCATTCTTCATTTAAATTTACATGTGTCTCATGATCTTATTCATTTTTCTGTGTATATGCTAGCTGGCTGCGACTTTGTTGATAACTGGTTGAAAGGTGGTTGCTATCATGTTGCTAGGTGGTTGCTATGCTGTTTCTAAGAGGCTACTGTGGTATTCCAGGTGGTTGCTATGGTCTTGATAAATATTTGCTATGGTATTATAGATGTTTGCTATGGTGTTGCTTAGTACTTGCCTCATAGAATTGCAAGGTGATTGCTGATGGTATATCAGGTGAATGCAATGATGCTGCTTAGGTGGTTGTTTTATCCCAGGAGGTTGCTATGATGGTTTAGATGGTTGGTCAGGAGTTGCCAAGTGGATGCTGTGGTACCTTAAGTGGTCGATCAAGTGTTATTTGGATATTTTAATGGATGGTATATGAGAAGGATGCCAAATTTTTGGACCCATCCATGGGGCTACCTGGAACCTGTGCATCCAATCAAAATTCTGGCTAAAGCCTAAAATGCTGGCTAAAACCAAACAAGCAGTAACAATGTTGATATTTTGAAACCCTTACATTGTTCGGCCACAGTAAAAATAGAGGTATGCTTGAAGGATTTTCTAGCCTTCCCATCATCAGTTTGAGCAGTGAAATGTCAAATCAACTGGTTCATTTTCAGAATGTTATTCCATGAGGCACCAGCATCTTGTAAATATATGTACTGATGTATTCCTAGTTTCAAAATATTTGAATAAACGTGCATATTGCATAACTGGGCAAACAGTACTTGATGCTGCCGATGCTTCATCACAGATTTACAGCTTCATTAGGATCAGTTTAAATAATCTTGTAAATCCCAGTGTAGTGAATCACACTGTTCATTACCAGTGAAGAGATAAGCTCTACTAAGGGACTTGATTATGTAATGGAAGGTCATAATCAATACCCGTAGCTTGTTTCTATTAAGGATGTTCAAAATATCACTGCATTTGTGAAATTAAATTGTGTGCACATGTGTGTGAATGTGTATAATTGTGTGTGTGTGATTAAGAGTAATTTAATGTATGAACTGTTAATTAATTTCTGCACTTAAATTTGTTCCAAAACTAATCACAGGATCAAACTGAGCACTGTCTGACATAACATTGCAAAATAAAACCTGCTCTCTCTTGCTGTCATGCTTACTCTCACGTTCTCTCTTCAGCAAACAGGCAGTTCTAGGAATCACGATCATCATTTAATCATTATTATTTAATAAACCAGCACATCTGCTTTGTAGTATGAAAAATGATTATGTCCAAGTTTGCAACTGTTCTAACTAGTGAAACCAGAATTGGACTTTTTGGAGATGCTGAACAAGAGCCAAAGGTCACCAAGCTCACTGACAAGTAGAGGGAAGTAAAATTTGTGACTTATTAAACTTATTAGCTCAAAGGTAATAAACTAATGTCAGTTGAGACCACCACCAAGCCTGCTGCTGTACAGCTACCTTCCTGCAGATTTTAGATGCAACCATAATGCACCCCACCTGATCTGAACTAATTGCTGCCTTCACAAGTTCTTGATTGGTTAATGTAGGTGTTAGAATTGGATAGCTCTCCAGGAGCTGGGTTGGTGACCGGTGGTCTAGAACCTATTAGAATCTAGTTCTGCAAATATACATTAAAACAATGTTAATGTAAAGAGCAAAACATTGATGTCTCCTCATGTGACTTAAACCTATACCAATTCTGAAACTATTTTCTGAGATTTACTGGCAAACAGACATTATTTTAGTGTATATCATTAGCACAACCCAGGTAGCATGCATATATAGGTCTGCTGGTTTGATGAGGTGAGCACCCCTCTGACTGTTTGGCACTACCTCTCCGCCATAGAACCAGATTATTCTCCTTCTTTTCAACAAAAAGAGACAATCAGCTTGCTGCTTTCACTGTGATTACAGATAAGGTCCCACCCTTCAACAAAAAACAGCCAATCAGATTGCTCAGAACACTGCCAACATAACATTAGTGGGAAAACCCACATTTTTGTGCATTATTGAGGAAAATACTACAAACTATTCATGAGGCTTTTGGCAGATTTTATCAGTGATTTCAGTGATCAGGTGAGAGAATAAAGTCAAAATAACATGACTTTATTGCCCACAGTAGGGCAACCAGATATACTGAAAAATCCAAAATTGTCCTGAATTCACCACTTCATTCCTCCACTTCTGCTCAATGTTTTGATACTGATCCATTTATTGTTTACCAGTTATATTTCCAAATTGGTTGGACTCAACGACTGTATATTAAATCTGGACAATGCGTTGTCTCTCAAAAGTGAAGCCACAGGTCTAGCGTCTCTGGTGGCTGGTTGCAGTATTATGATTAACTCCACTCATTCTTATTAATTTTAATGGCTAAACGGTTCAAATTCAATCAACTTTTTCTCCTCTATACTATTTTATTTATTAGTCCACTCCGGGACTAATAAAGGATTATCTTATCTTATTTCCATCTCTACTCTTTAAGGGTTAGTTTCCCCTGTGGTAATATTGTCACTTTGTTCCTTTAGAAGTAATTTATCTAAAAGTTAATCAGTTTAATTAATAAAGGCAGGGTTATTATTAGAAGGTGGGTTTACACTTAGGAATGGGGTGATTGACAGCCTTGGGAACCAATGATGATATGATTTGAGAGGGTGGCCCCAGTCTTCTGTGATCTGTGGGTGGCTCTAACCAAATGAGGTAGCAAGTCTAGCTCTATGTCTGGCCTCTACTGCGCAGACTCTGGTTGCAAATTTGACAATGATAAGATTTTGGTTTAATTTTTATAGAATGAAGGGAACAGAACCACATCATCTGTCTTTAATATGCCGTCATTGGTTGGAACAAAGGCATTAAAATTGCATTAAAATGTATGGATGTACTGTTCTGGTCTCACTGGGTGCTCAGTTTCTAGCTCTGGTTCTAGAATTTCCCCTGGTCCTCAAGTTTTGGATTTTCTTGTACATAAACATTGGCTACCATAAATTCTAATAACAGATAGCAAATCTATTCAATACTGGTGGGAGCTCAGCACTGCACAACCATTAGCAATTATGCAAATAACATGCTAATTAATGCAGCTAAGAGTACAAACACAAATGTAAACATAATTATGCCAGACCATCATACATTCACCACAGTACAGTATAGCACAGCGCACCAGGTTTTAGTCTCAGGATTGAGACAATCATTAGTGGGTTGCTGTGGGAGACAATCTTTAGTGGGTGCAGTGGGAGACAGATTTTAGTGAGTGCAGTGGGAGACAGATTTTAGTGAGTGCAGTGGGAGACTGTCTTTAGTGTGTGCAGTGGGAGACAGTCTTTAGTGAGTGCAGTGGGAGACAGTCTTCAGTGGGTGGTATAGGTGACAGTCTTTAGTGAGTGCAGTGGGAGACAGTCTTTAGTGAGTGCAGTGGGAGACAGTCTTCAGTGGGTGCAGTGGGAGACAGTCTTTAGTGGGTGCAGTGGGAGACAGTCTTTAGTGGGTGCAGTGGGAGACAGACTTTAGTGAGTACAGTGGGAGACAGACTTTAGTGTGTGCAGTGGGAGACAGTCTTTAGTGAGTGCAGTGGGAGACAGTCTTCAGTGGGTGGAATAGGTGACAGTCTTTAGTGTGTGCAGTGGGAGACAGTCTTTAGTGAGTACAGTGGGAGACAGTTTTAGTGAGTACAGTGGGAGACAGTCTTCAGTGAGTACAGTGGGAGACAGTCTTTAGTGGGTGCAGTGGGAGACAGTCTTCAGTGAGTGCAGTGGCAGACAGTCTTTAGGGAGTGCAGTGGGAGACAGTCTTTAGTGGGTGCAGTGGGAGACAGACTTTAGTGAGTGCAGTGGGAGACAGTCTTTAGTGAGTGCAGTGGGAGACAGTCTTTAGTGAGTACAGTGGGAGACAGTTTTAGTGAGTACAGTGGGAGACAGTCTTCAGTGGGTGCAGTGGGAGATAGTCTTCAGTGGGTGCAGTGGGAAACAGACTTCAGTGAGTGCAGTGGGAGACAGTCTTCAGTGAGTGCAGTGGGAGACAGTCTTGAGTGAGTGCAGTGGGAGACAGTCTTCAGTGGGTGCAGTGGGAGACAGTCTTCAGTGAGTGCATTGGGAGACAGTCTTCAGTGGGTGCAGTGGGAGACAGTCTTCAGTGGGTGCAGTGGGAGACAGTCTTCAGTGAGTGCAGTGGGAGACAGTCTTCAGTGGGTGCAGTGGGAGACAGTCTTCAGTGAGTGCATTGGGAGACAGTCTTCAGTGAGTGCATTGGGAGACAGTCTTCAGTGGGTGCAGTGGGAGACAATCTTCAATGGGTGCAGTGGGAGACAGTCTTGAGTGAGTGCAGTGGGAAACAGTCTTCAGTGAGTGCAGTGGGAGACAGTCTTCAGTGAGTTCCTCTGTTTTCTAACTGAACTGAATGTAATATCTCCTGTCAGAGGAGAAAAATCTCCAGCATGCTCACTCTGAAAGCTTCAGGAACAGTGGAAAACAGTTTGAAGTTTTCAATGAATGAGCCTTCCAGTCATATGAGAGAGAGAGAGAGAGAGAGAGAGAGAGAGAGAGAGAGAGAGAGAGAAACTGTAATCCCGTGCACTGCATTCTTGTGAGATGTGCAGAAGTAATGGATTATCTGTTATTTATAACTTCACACACGGCTGCCGAACACATTCAAAAGAACAAGGCATGAGTGCTGTTTCACACGGATATGGAGTATTTTTAGAAACTGTCACTTTAGATCTTGTAAAAGCTGAATACCAACCTGAGCAGAGAGAGAGAAAGGGAGAGACAGAGACAGCTCGAGAGCAAAGGCAGAGGCGAAAGCAGAGATATGCTCCTTAGCAAACAAAAAAAAAAAAACAATGCACAAAACAACCCAACACTGCCACACAGTATTAGCTCTCTGCTGCATAATAAGCTGCGGTACCTAAGGCCAGTGCAGATGTTTCAATGTGTGTGTGTATGTGTGTGTGTGTGTGTGTGTGTGTGCGTTTACTTTGTGTGAGGAAAAAACCCAAAGAAAGTTGAAAAAGACAATAAATAACCATTAACTTAAAAGAACAAATAAGCAAAGCCAACAAAGACGGTATTATTCATTAAACGTACCCTCTAATAAGTTGGTTCTAGGTTCAAATGTATCGGGCTATGTGTTAGCATTTTGGATTTCGAGTGGAACACTTTTTGGTGCTAAACATAACCATTTGTAAAAGGTTGTTTGTAGAACCAACAACAAACCACTTGTTCCAAAGAAACCTATCTAATGTCAGTAACTGTTTAAGCATATTCAAGTATGGTAGTCAAGGTGGTAATATGGTGTTGCTAATTGATTCCTAGTGTTATATTGTTGCTTGCAGGTTACTACGGTTTTCTTATTCGGTCTACGGTCAATTCATTTGCTCGTAGAAGTTGAGCATCCGTTCAGTTTAATAGGACTGCATGAACAGTTTTTTTCATTGCCTTGAAACTCGGCAGTCATTGGATGAAAGCCACGATTTTGTCCCGGACCTGGACTTGTGAATGGAGCTGTGGGCATGTCCTGGACACTGAGTTTCCGCGTAATGATTGTAGGATCAGTCAAAAGGGTGGATTCCATATTGATTGCCAGCTATTTTGAGACACACTGTCACAATCACTGGGAGCTCCGTCCCATCACGGACTTTGCAAGCGAAGGCAAAAGACAAACTGCAACCCATCTTGGTGTTTGCTTGGGAAAATTACTTACACTGTAAATAAAGCACACTCATAGTATTTCCTTCTTTCCGTTTAACATAATTGCAACATTTCCTTGTTCGAGTTTAATATCGTTTTCTTAGTTCATTCAATTAATCATTCATACTATTGGCTTGATTGGAGTGAACTAGCCAGCTAGAAAGGTGCACGATGGCAGACAATGCTAATATTGTCAACCTGATTTTGTCAAAGCCATTTGATGGTCTTCCTTACGAGGAGAAACTTTGAATTAAACAGCAGGGCAAATCAATTGGCCAATACTTTGATTCTGCGAAACTGAGGCCTGGACTTCAAATCAGGACTTGGAGTGCAACAGGGGAAAGCGGTGGGATGCTTGGTTTTTCTAAAAGACACAAAGTTGGACAATGCAATGCTTCAGCTGTACACATTGTTATCGTTAGTGGCAACAATTGGAGCTACATACCAGCCGGAGAGGCGATTCTCCTTTTTACACTCTTACACCCGCAACACAATGAGCCAAGGCTGTCTAAGCAGCCTAGCTCTGCTGGTCATTGAGAGGACCCTGGTCAAGTCCCTGGAAACACCCACAATGTTCCGTCCTGCCACTTTGCCACTGGAGTTCTATAAAAAATAGTTATGGTATCTCAGGTGGCTATAGTGGTGGCTATGGCGTCACTAAGTGGTTGTTACATGAGTGTTATTGCATTGCCAAGAGGTTGTTATAATGTCGCTGGGTGGAATCTATGAGGTTGCTAAGGTGTTTCTCAGTGTTTGCTATGGTATTTTAAGGGGTTACTATAATGTTGCTAAGTGGTTGATTGGTGAAAGTGATGGAGTTGTTAAGTGGTTGCTAGAGTGTTGCTA